>VDFB02159488.1:41505-182988 GCA_007258455.2 Sequoia sempervirens | reverse complement strand
GAACAACATATCATAAACATAGAGAGCAATAATAAGAACATGATCATTTTCAGCTTTGTAGTACACACAATGATCAAATTTTGACCTTACAAATCCCAATGACAAAAAAAAAAGTGTCAAACTTCTGGTACCACATTCTAGGAGATTGTTTTAATCCATACATAGATTTTTTCAACTTTCAAACCAGATTTCCTTTACCTTTTTCCACAAAGTGCTCAAGCTGGGACATATAAATTTCTTCTTCAAAGTCACCATGAAGAAATGTTGTCTTCACATCCATCTATTCAATCTCTAAGTCATGCACTATTGCAAATGACAAAGAAATCGATAGATGTCAACAGCTACAGGAGAAAAAATTCTCCATAATCAATTCCTCTACACGGGAATACCCCTTGTAACCAACCTCACCTTATACTTTCCACACTACCATCGGACCAATATTCTTTTTGAATACCCATTTGCAGCCAACAGCTTTCCTGCCTTTAGGAAAGGGCACCAAACTCCAAGTTTCATTCTTTTCTAGTGATGCCATTTCTTCATTCATGGCTTCCAACCAAGATTCTGAATCAGACATTTTAAATATCTCATTTACAGTCTTAAGCTCATCAGTGCTAGAAATTAAAACATAGGCACCATTAGAGATCTAACAAAGAAAACCCATACCTATCCGGGTTCTTTCTTTCATGTGGTATCCTCATAGGCTAAAGCGGGGTTGTTCTTCTTCTTTAGAACTCTCGAACTACTTCAACTCTCCTGATTTTGCGTTACATTTTGAATTTTTAGATTCCTCTTTATTTGGTGTCAAATGAATTTCAACTACATTCTTTTTATTTTTTGATTTTGTCTCATTGCCGGATCTAAAGTAGAGAGCCGACTCGCGAAAATAACACTTACGTTGTACCAAAACCTTCTCGCATTATTAGGATTCCAAAGCTTGTATCCTTTTTATGCCAACACTATAGCCAATAAAAATACATTTAACAGCCTTGTTTTCCAATTTAGACCTTTTTTCATTCGGCACATATGCATATGCCTCACAGCCAAAGACACAAATGTGTCTCAGAGAGGGCTTCTTTCCAGACCATGCTTCCAAAAGTGTTTTCTCAACAAGAGCAGAATTTGGAGAATAGTTTATTAAATAACATGCTGTTGCAACTGCCTCGGCCCAGAACTTCTCCTCCAAGCCAACACTGCTTAGCATACTTCGTGCTCTTTCCATCACTGTCCTGTTGAACCTTTCAGCAACTTCATTTTGTTGTGGAGTGTAGGGTGTAGTTTTATGTCTTTTAATTCCATGATCTTTATAGTACCTTTCGAACTCATTAGAACAAAACTCACCGCCATTGTCAATCCCTAAACATTTTATTTTTCTTCCAGTCTAATTTTTGACAAGGTTTTTAAATTCCTTAAAATGACTGAACACTTCTAATTTACTTTTCAAAAAATAAACAAATTCCCTTCTTGAATAATCATCAACGAACGATACATAATATCTTGATTTGGAAATGAAACATTCTTGGACCAAAACATCATAATGTATATAATCAAGTAAACCAAAGATTTGTGAGGGCTGGAGTAGAATGGAACGATTATTTGTTTACCATATATACAATGTTCACAAAATTCGAATTCAAGGTTACAGTCATCAAGCCCTTCAACTAGGTTTTTATTCAACAAGGTTTTTAAACCTTTTTTCTCCAATGTGGCCAAGCCTATGATGCCAGAGCATAGTCTTTTCTGTTGGAAGTTTCACTTCCATAGAGTTTGCACTATCAGGAACTTTTCCTCCTTTTTCTCCATGGTAGCCACAGCTGACTTCTGAGAACACTATTGCATTGCACAACATGTGCATCTAGCTTATACAAGGTATATCACAGTACCCCTAGCTAGCACCATTGAGCCTCTAGTTATCTTGCAGCCATTTCCATAGAATGAAACCTGCACTCCAACATCATTCAGCTTACTAACAGAAAGTAAATTTCGAGCCAGACCTAGTATATGCATTACATCATTGATTCCCTTCACTCTTCCATCAGGGAACTGAATTCTGACTCTTCCATGGCCAACTATTTCTAGAGATGAATCGCTTGCCAAATACACCCTTCCACCATCATATTTTTCATACTTAGTGAACCAGTCTCTATGAGATGTCATGTGGAAAGATGCTCCAAAATCAATCAGCCAGACATCATCTAATGTCTGTGTACAACCAAGGCTGCAATGAAAGCGTTTGCATCACTCTGAGAAGAATCATTGTCGGAAGAATACTTCTTCTTTTTCTCCTCTTTGCAATCCTTTCAGACATGACCATGCTGCCCACAATTCCAGGACTTTACCTTGGACTTCTTACTAGGGGACTTTGATCTCCCCTCTGATTTGGATTTGGAATTCTTGTCCTTCTTCTTGCCCTTTTCTTTCGATCTGACTCTAACAACAAGAGCCTCCTTCACCATCTCAGAAGATTTTCTTCTCATCTCTTATGATAACAAAGAAGCAACAATATCTTCCATCTTAAAAGAGGAAGTAGTACTCCCAACAGCCATCACCAAGTGATCCCAAGAATCTGGCAAAGAACACAACAATAGCATACAGTGATCTTCGTCATCAATATTTACACCCACAGATGTTAACTAAGAAATCAACATGTTGAAAGCATTCAAATGATCAGCAACAGACGCTCCTTCCTACATTTTCAAAGAGTACAACTTCTTCCTCAAGAACAACTTATTAACCAAGGACTTGCCTTGATAAATAGCTCCTAGTCTTTTCCACAAAGAGGATGTTGTCTTTTCTTCATGAACATTTAGAAGAACAGAGTCTGCTAAATAGAGCCTTGTCAACCCCTTTGATTTTCGATCTGCAAGTTCCCAATCCTCTTGCTTCATGCATGTAGGCTTCATTCCAGACACAGCAAGCCAAATATCATGATCAACCAACAGATCTTCCATTTCGAATTTCCACAACTCAAAATTACTACCATTGAATTTCTCAATTTCAATCTTTCCTGGCATGCTTGCCATCTTAATCTATAATTCGAATTACCAGACTTCTACAAGACTCCCACTAAACAGAATTGACACAAAAAACCCAACGTACCAACAAGGATAACACAACTGGCCAGGCTCTGATACCACTTGTAAGGAAAGCTTAGGTGCGGAACAAACTCTCCTAACGTCAAAATCTCAGGGAAGAATTCATATATGACTTTAAATTTTGCAATTACATTTCAATAAGATACACATGAAAAGAATAACAGAATAGAGAAATGGACACATACACAATTGGACACCAGATTTACGTGGGAAAACCCTTACGGGAGAAAAACCCACCACACCAAGAAAAGCCTCTTTGTATTACAGTAAAGAAAATTACATACAAAGATCAGACTTAAATTTTTGGGGTCAATTTACAACAGCAACATTCACTGATCAATCTTGTACAAAACATTAATCTCACAATGCTCTCAGACGCATACAATGAACCCACTCAGATCAATCCGTGTTCAATTGAGCAACACTTTTGCATCGAACTATTCACCATCGTCAACCATTATCGAGCATAGTCATTTTTCTCACAATCTGTTCATCTTCCACATAGGAACGGTCACAACAGTTCAACTGCCAACGGTTCACATTTTGCTTCTCTCATTGGCTCAGAACACACCATGTAGGACAGACGTTTGGTCAAAATGTTCAACTATATCACATGTCAGTGAGACACTAGACCATGTCTCCCCGATGCCAAAATGTCTGATCACATAGCTATCGGCAAGACCAAAGGTATCAACAACACCCTAAGAAGTCAGACTGATAAAAAATCAAGTTTCCCTGATATCACAAGAAAACCAGCTATCCATTGGCAAGAGTCCAGGAGATTTCATCGATAGTTAATGTCACTCTGATATGTCCATCTCGTGCAGATCTATTAGCAAGAGTTTCGCTATCGCTAAGAGTTCACAGTGAATAGAAATCCATCGGCGAGATATCCTCTATCGCTAAGACTTCACATCGATATTCAACTCGTGTTGTGCTATCGGAAAGACTAGTGCTATCGGCAAGAGTTCACACTAAACACAGACTGTCGGTGAGAGAAACACTATCGCTAAGATTTCATACCAAATACACCAGCCTGTCGGTGAGAGAAACATCCATTGGCAAGAGTTCTCACCGAAGGTATACCTGTTGGCGAGACCTCCACTGTCACTTAGACTCTTATCGAGCCTTCATGTCACCTTGATGACTTTGTGTGTAAAACCATCGGCGAGACATACTCTGTCGGAATGAGTCTCTCTGAAGGTTCACGTCTCTCCCTGATGCCACTCGTTGCCAAGAGTCTCCCCAATGATCACCAAGAATCAACCCATCGACAAGAGGTCTGCCCGGATGAAAAGAGATAGGAAATTCACAGCGATAGCCATGTCTTGCTGATGACTTATGTCGGCAAGACAGTTCCAAAGTCACAGCGACTTTGATCCTTTGAACACAACTACTAATCGGTAAGACATTCTGAGGGTCTCACCCATTTTTCTCTTTCAAGAGTTTTATGTCAGTAAGCTTGAGGCACATTTTCCAAAAATAGGGACATTACACAAATCTTCCTGTGGGATCCTGGTGGTGAGGTTTTTCTTTGCTATTGAGATTTCTTGGGGACAAGCAATTTCAAGGAGGGTGGACTATAATGTCCCCTTTTTAGCTTGATCTTGTTTGCAGATGGTTTAGCCTATTCCTAGCCCTCGTAGGCTAACACAGTTGGTTAGAGGGTCCTTCTTGGCAATAATCAGAGTTTTTTCTCCCTCAAACCTCAGTATTGGTTTAGGTTGGCTTTCGTTAGACTCAGTTCTCCATACTTACTATTTATAGTAAGTCACGATTTTAGAAGAGTCAGGGTTACTAAAATTAGTAAGGCACTTGGACAGGCCTCAAATGTAACATTGACTCTTATTAAGCTGGATGGGCGAAATATTAAATATTTAATGATTAATTATCATTAAAGGTACTTTAATGATAATTAAATATTATAAAGTTAAATTATAAAGTAAAAGTGTACTTTATTTTTTATAAGGCCATGACCCTCAATTAAATTCACTTAAAGTACATTTTTATATTATTATTTTGGGCACCCAAGGTTAGTGAGATATTATAAAGTTTTTTATTAAAAACCTAAAATGGATTTCAAAAGAAGATTAAAGACAACTAAAGAGGTCAACCTTCTTGAGGAATTATAAAAAGGCATCAAAAACATTCATTTTGGTTATCATTTGGAGAATATTTTATTTGGGTTTTAAGGTTTGAGCAGGTTGGAGAAATTTGAAAGGGTTTCTGCCATCTTTAGCATTGGAGAACGAAAACTCTTCAGTGTTATGCAATTTTGAGGCTATGAGAGATCAGCTGATTTTATTGCTCGACTATGGGCTTCATACAAGGGTCCAATTTGTGCTTAAAAGTGAAGAATTTCATATAGGGTTTGAAGGATAGGAAGGTATAACTACAACAGACTTGGAGATTCATTCTTGGTAGCCATTCTATATCAGATTTTAACTATTTAATAGCTGCTATAGTAAAGTGTGAACAGTGCCATGCTATAGTACCAAAGGAATTTGAAGAAGTTTACTTCATTTTTCTATAGGGGTTTCAAGGTTCCTTCATTAAAGAATAGTGATATATATATATGGCTATGTTTTCAGCTTGTATGAACTTGCAAGAGTAGCATGTGGTAGTATTCTCAAGGCAACTTAATCCCCTCTTGTTGGGCATGTAAGACATGAAGATAAATGCCTCCTATTTGTGTGTAATATCTCTCCTATCTTGCGAAGCTAGCATAATAGTGGTGTCTTGAGCATATCTTGTGGTGGAGAAATGATTATATGGGCTTGTGGCATCCATTCTTGAAGGTTCCAGTCTATTGCACTCATTTCTAGAAGTTGTTGCAACTTATTGTAATGCCCATAAATTGTTGTTATTTAGAACTAGACCAACATCAATTGCATTTGCAAGATTTGGTATGTCCTTTCAAGTTATTAAGTAATTTATAATCTGAGTTATGACTGAAAAAAGGTATTTGCAAATTAGTAACATCAGATGAGAATATTTTGATCCTTAATTGAGCATTCCTTCTTGGAAAATTGGTTTATATACTTGCATTGTTATTATTTTTCTTGCCTAGAAATCTTATTGGAAGGATCAAACAAATTACATATTTATTTCTAAAATCAGTCAGATATATCATTTTCATAACAAATTAGTGGTTTGGCAGTGTTAGAACCAACATGGGTTCTTTACATAGGGGATGATTGTAAGCCTACTAATAAATGCATACCCACTCGAACTAGGATTGTAAATGCTTGTGAGTCATTTTAACACTTGCTTGGTTCCAAAACAATTGCAAACAAACATCAACATGTCTTTTCAAAATTTCAAACCCGTTGGTCTAAGTATGGATACCCTTTGAAAACACCTTGATTTTGATGCTTGTTCTAAGGATTTCTATCCTTAGAGACTTCTAAATATTTTGGTTTACATCTCAATCCATACTTCCTAAAGTTAACCTAGGTAGCTACGACTTTCACTTCATGAGTTCACATAATGGACCTTGTGAAATGAATGTTTTTTTTGACATAGACATTTAGTTTGAAACTTAAGCAAGACAAGTGTTTGTGGTAAAAAGAAACTCATGAACAAATTTAAGAAAGATAAATGAAAAAATTAAACCCCACATGACCATTTGGCATTCGATCACCTCGGTTGAACAACCAAACCTTATGCTCGCTATCATTCAACCAAACTTTGAACTAATTAAAGGAGAAAAAACCAATATAATTAGTAGTTTGAGGAGCTGCACTTTTGAAACAAAGGAAACACCAATCCAGTGGAGAAACACAACATACATCTTAGACGAAAAAGATGAACAAGCTGATATTGTGGTTGGAAGGCCCATATTACCACCTCCTACATGGCAATAAATATCCTCTTTTTCATAATCTTGTGCTTCTCTAAATAATCTCTCATAAAATCAAAATCACCAATAGAAGGTCTACATTCTGCAATTTTAAACTTAGACATCATAGTGAAAAGCATATTTGGAGACATATCTTAAAGAATCACTGCAATTGAGATAGATCAATAAGGAGACATTTTCTACACTATTTCATGGACGAACTAGATCTACACATTTCACAAGAACTTATCCTTAATCATTGAGTCCTTAGGGTTTGAACACTTTAGAGGTCTAGCATGTTTCTCACCACCTTGGTCTTACAAAACAATGGTTCACTCTAGGTCAATATTGGGTCAAACATTTATCCATCCTTCATCGTATTTCAAACCCCACTTCACCAAAATTTCTAAGCATTTGAACACAACACTTTGGACTTAAACATCTATCAACCCAAACCTTAACTTGCTACTTTGTATGTGAAATGAATCCTTTTCCATGCAATTAGTTATGTTAGTTATCATTTGTGGACTAGTTTATCTTGAAGGTCACAAGTCTACCTTAAAGATTCACAAGTTCATTAAACATCCTTTATCCAAACATCAAACATCAAACTTATAGTCAAAAGTGTTGTCCCAAAATGTTTGCGAAGATCACTCTCCACATCATTCATCTTTCCATCTCCCATTATCACCATTGCTCCAAAAAGACTTAGAGCATCCCTTTTACCAAGATTTGAGTCAACTAGAGAGTTTAAACATTAAAAATCTCAACATAACTCTCCCATAGGTGACCCAAAATTTATGGTAAAGACAAGATCACAACACAAGAGAATCATGGAAAAAACCAAAGTCACATTCACTTCAAGTGATATCAACCCTCAAGAATTTGATCCAAGAAGTCATGTTAACCCATCGCAATAGCCTTCATCTCCATCAGGCCTATATGATATAGAAGACATAAAAAATAACCCATTTGGACTTATTAAGGAAGAAATCATGGAATACAAACAAGAACATCAAGCCTTAGAAAACGTGGCTCTGATTTCCCCATCTTTTTTTTCGCAACCCTTAATGCAAGTCTTGACTTCATCCACCATTCAAACAACTCCCTTGCTAAGGCTAAATCAAACACCCATTCCTAGTATTGCAGCTAGTCTTGCTAAGGACTTTGGCTACACTCTTTCATTGGAAAGAAACACACTTGTGGGTACCCTCAACACAAATCCTTCTCAAAATACCACTTGGATACCAACATTTGGCACTCCTCCTATTCCTAAACATCCCCTACATCAACATAAACCACTTGCACTCCATGAATTCATGACAACCTCAACATATCGAGGGTACCCCTCTTCATCCATCCCCACAAGTACCACAAGTGTGCCCAACGTCAAGCAAGGTAGTATGGCCCAATTATCTCAAATAAACCCAAAAGAGCATGTCAATACCCTTACACAAAATCAGCCTTCAACACAACATGGTACATCTTCATCCAATCCTCCTGTTAATACAACCAACCCTTTGATTGTCTAAAACACATCTATCCCAACCATCATCAACCCAAATCAAAACAACCCCTTGGTCACAAACCCCGTCAACCAAGGTAATACCTTGGCCACATCAAAAACATAAGGAAAACTCCAAAACATTGGTCAAGGGAACCCTTTCAATCAATGGACCCAAGGGCCTAATGTGCCATTGCCATCACAATATCTAATGGTACCATCATCATCTTTCCCCTCGATCCCTCTCATCATGCAAAATTAAATGGGACTTAAAAATTACATTATTCCATCCCAATCCACCATCTTATAAGGAATGTTAAACCAAGACAACCCTCAACTACTCGTCAACAACCTGCAACCCATGCAAAACATCAACACCCAAAACTTGTCGCAGATGTCCAAAAAATTAACCAATCCTACATTGTAAGCATGTGCCTTAGCTTTACAACAAGCACAACATGCTTATTAGAAAGCCTCCCAACAACAAAAACAATAGCAAGCAACCTTAGCAGCACAACAACAACAAGAAGCACAACAAGCAGCCTTAGTAGCACAACAACAATAGCAAGTGCAACAAGCAGCCTTAGCAGCACAATAAGAAGCCCTAGCAGCACAACAACAATAGCAACAAGAAAAAGCAGCCTTATCCACACAACAAGCAACCCTAGCAACACAAAAACAACAACATCAAGTAGTCTTAGCAGCCCAACAACAACATCAAACACAACAAGCAGCCCTCGTGGCCCGACAACACCAGCAAGCTTTACTAGCCCAACAGTATGCACAACAACAACAGGGCTTATATTACAACCCTCAACAAAACATCATCAACTCAAACATGTTAGGGACATATACGCCTACACCACAATCACCTTCACAATATCCTACACCACGATACACACCATACAACACCCCATCATATCAGAATCCCACGTATAATCCATCTGCCATCCCATAATACACAACATGTGTTCCTCTACCAAATCCACAAGGTGATGTAGCATTGAAACTTAAGGAATTAACACAAGAAATGCAAGATATCCAGATGGGAAAAATGAAGAAGCCCCATACACAACAAAACCTATGTCCATATCCATTTGATCGAAACATCGCAATGGTACCTTTCCCTCCTGGTTTTGAAATCCCAAAATTTGATAAATACAAAGGGAGAGGAAGTCAAGTGGACCACATCAAATATTTTAACATCATGTGTATGGAGGTTTCCTATAATAAGTCCTATTTTATGCACCTCTTTCCACGAAGTTTGACAGGCCTAGCCGTTGACCGGTTTTCTTAATGGCCTCCAAGAATCAAGAAATTTCAAGAAATCATCGATAAATTCATAGATTAATTCTCATTTAATATTGAAATGGATGTGATCATAGAAGAGTTGTATTCTCTCAAACAAAATAAAGGAGAATATTTCACCAATTTCTTGTAACGATGGAGGCAAAGAGCTAGCAAGAGCAAATGGCCCATTCCCGACGAGCAACAAGTAGGGATCATTATAGCAAATGTTGATCTAGATCTATCCTTCCACTTGAAAATGTAGTGCATTACCTCTTATGACGAGCTTGTCCCTAGGGCACTTAACATTGAGAGAGCTCTAATCTCACAGGGAAATACCCAAGCATACAAAGACAATCGCCCATCAACTAGTTCAAACGACAAGCCTCATGTTTGGGCTAAGAAAAAAAATGTGAATAATTATGTTGTGGTAGATGCTAAGGTGGTACTAAATGCTCCTAGGCCAAACACTAATCAAGTTGCTAATGCTCATCCAACCATACAACAAACCATAACACCTCAAAACAATCAAATCAATAACACTAAAACTCAACAGAGATGAACTCCCAACAGAAACAACTATCCAAAATGCAAATACATAATTTTCAGAACCTATTGAAACCATCATGAAGGAATTGGTAGAGTCAAACTTGATAACACTTCCCAATTTTGAAAACTACCAAGAACCACAGGATAAACCACCATAGTACAATGAAAAAGATCTTTGTGACTTTCACAAAATAAAAGGACACAAAACATCAAACTATATGAGACTCAAAATGTTATCCAAGACCTTATTCAGAATGGAGACATATCTGTTGAGGTACCAACTGACAACCAGGATTTCAAGATATATAAGTGCCCTATGTCGGATCACAACAAAGGAAACAATAATGGAAAAGGTAAGGATTACACAAACATACATGTCTATTCCAATATAGTCACTTCTTGTGATAACATCATCACCATTGTCACCATCAAAGGGCCTAGGTGTGGAGTCACCACACAATGTGGTAAAGTCACCATCCATGGAACTCCATCTCAGCCTAGGGTACAACCTACTTTTCCAACATCAAACCCTAGAAAATACAGTCTCATAAATCAGCTTAAAAAGATGCCCGCACATATCTCACTCTTGGAACTATTGAGGCTATCCCCTGCACATAGGGAAATTTTAGAGAAGGCTTTATCTTCATCATCCATGCCCAAGGACATGTATATAAAACAATTTCAAGCTATGGTAGAGCATATCAATATCCCTCTGTAAGAGAGGGGGACCAACCACACCAAGGCTCTAGGTCACGAAGAGTCGAGAGTGGAGGGTTACCCTAACTTACCTAGAGCTAACAGGTGTTTAGGACAAGAATCGAGAATGAAGAGCACTCTCAAGTGCTTATGTCACTTTACAGATCCAACAGTCTAAATGGGGCTAGACAAGTTGGCTTCTAGAGTTCATACTGCACTTAACAGCTCTCTGTTCGAGGATGATAGCGCAGGTCTAGGACTACAGCGTGGCACGCTAGCATCTCTCTAGCATGGTGGCATCTGTACAACAAAAAAACATTAAATACAGTGTGAAACATGAAAGAACTTACTAACTATTTTTAATGAAATAAACATAATTATGAAGTATGAGAAGTAGCTACGTAAGAGATAAAGTAAGTAAATGAAGACAAGGGTGATGAATATCAACTCACTAAAGCTCCAGTTCGCCAACAAACTCCATGCACACGCTCACCTACACATAAGAAAGAGGGGGAAAATGTTGGACTGCATAGGGGTTTTCCTTAGTCAAACCCCTGCTTTGGTGTTTCCACCTCCATAGACAGCTAGAAAAGCCACGAAGTAGAAAGTACGATAAAAGAAATGAAAAGGAAAGTATTGAACACTACAAAAGATGCTACGCTACTCTATCAAACCACAAAAGGAAAATGAAGTGTTACCACCTCCACCCAAAGGCTCTCAAGGCCAATGAAGGGAGAATGCAATCAATGAGCTTGGAAAAGTCAACACAGCCGCAATAGTGGTGAAGGGAGGTCTCGCAAGACTCCAAACTTGCAACTTCTATTGTAGCACCACACGTACAAAGATGGAACTGACGGAGTAACAAGCTTGCTTGCTGCAATGCTCAATGGAGTTGTGAAAAATGCTTGAGAGAATGTGATAGATTGCTAGAAAATCTTAGATGAATGAATGAATGAGTGTGTAGAGGATGAAGTGATTATGAGATGGATGCCTTTGAAGACCAAAATGGAAGAGAAGAAGTTGTTTTCAGGTCGGTTGGCCGCATAGAGGCGTTACAATTCATCTCCAATGAGGAATTTAATGTCCTTGTAGACTTCAGAGGTAGGAATTTGTCAGGGACGGTAGCACACCTTGCAGATGTCTGCATGCCACACTCACGTCCTTGACAAAAATCCCCCCACCGAGACATAAAACATGCACCAAGTGGATGGAAGGCAAGTGGGTGATGTGGGATTTTTCCTTCAGGTTTGATTTTCTAAGATGAGGGTATACAAAAGGGGAATTTACACAACGGGTGTAAATTTGCTCCTATACATTTTTCACCCACTTTAGCGAGCACGAGTCTCGATGAGTGTTCGGTAAAGTAGATCAAAGAATTAGAAATGTATACCTGAACTATCAAGGAAGCAGACCACGATCTGGCGAGATCGAAAGTGTAGGGCAGGAAAAGGACTCCACAAGTATTCTCTCCTAAGGAGATTTGAACAAAAGGAATATGTAGCTTGGAAGAACTACAAAATTGTACAAAGTACACCGAAGGCCCACAGACCAACGATGGACAAATCCCATAGGATGCAAGCACTTCACAAGCCCTCAGACCTACAAAGAGGGCATTTCCCCAAGTACTCTCTCACGAAGGAAGCCCAATGAAAGGGGACTAGGTAGAGTCAAACTGAAAAGTGGCTTCACAAGCGCACTTGCAAAGCAACATGTTAATCCATAGATAAAACATGTTAGAAATAAAAAAGCAGCCATGTAGACAAGCAAGCAGACAGTCACGTAGATAGTCAAAAAAGTTAAAATATTTCAAAGAGGGTCCCTCAGGAACCCTTCAAAAGAAAAGGGAGTCCACTCAAGGGATGCGTTGTTTGAAAGTGCAAAAATGTTTTTTCACAAATCAATTCACCATCAAGGAATCATTTCAAAAGATGTTCACTTCAAGGAATTCGAAAGGAAGAAAATTCCACCTCACGAGGGGAAGGTCAAGGCTTCTCTCGTAGGAAAAGCTACTCTCTCCTCAAGGGAAAGCTCTTCAATTTCTTTCTTTGTGAACCCATGATGAAGGAAACACGTTTTCCTAGGGGTCCTTGTTGAGAATGTGATTTTTTGAAATTTTTTGTAAAGATTTTCGAGAAAAGATTCATTTTCTATGAATTCATTTTATGAAAATCAAAGTGACGTGATATACCCCCTTAGGATGGTGTGTGTTGAATGCAGAGACACGTGGCATCCTAAGGAGAGAAAAGAAAGAATGAAAAAGTGATGTTGTGGCCTGCGAGACATAGCAAGATGTCACCGTGGTAATGTTGTCATGCACACGAGGGACAACACATGAAAACCGCAACATCACAACTCAAGCAAAGAAAAGAGAAAGATAACAAAATTGTAAAGAGAAACAATGACATCACAAACAAAGGACACAGGGGCAATATGATATTTCAGGGTCAGAGCTACCCATAAATATATAAGTATAATAATAGTATATTTAATGAACTATCATCAACCCCCTACTATGTTGGACCATATGAAGAATGCACGAGAAGACAAAGTAAAAATTAAAAAATGGGTCAACATGGAAGGGAAGCCTAACTGCCCCCAACACTTTGCATTGTCCCCAATTTTGCGAAAATCAATACACATAATAGAGGAAGAATGATGGAACAAATAGAATAAGTATTAAAACACATAATCACTCTTTTATCCAAGCACCTACAAGGGTGACAAGGGTCATCCAGGAACACATCACAACAAACACACCTAATCTCAAGGTAAAGAAGAGGCGCCCCCTAGCACTCATCAACCAAGAGGTCATCTACTTCCCAATCTAGATCATCGTACGAGGAAGGAGGACGAGCCTACATTGGTGGAATGTTAAGGGGGGAACCCTCCGATCCCCCCACAACAAGAGCCAAGGAAGGAGATTCTTCAAGGTCTCCTCCACTCAGTTCTTGTGAAGCAAAGGCTAGAAACTTTGTGAATATCACTGACAGGGTTGGGACCTTGTCCAAAGAGTTAAACATGCACTTCATAGGAGTTCCATGTGTTACCTCAACGGGCGAGGGAGGAAGCACTTGAGATTCACTGCTAGGCTCACTGAGTGACTCAGGAGTAGTGACGAGCTCAAGGGAAGCCAAAACATGTTGTCACTAGGAAAACACATGCTAGCACAGGACCACCTTCTGAAGAAGGTGGGCTCCTCTTACGCCCCTCATTGCTAGAAGGGCCAACCTCCACCCTCTGCTTCATGGGAGGATGTGAACTCCCCATGAATGAGGCAAGAGGCACGAAGGAGGAGGAGAAAACTGCGGCGGACACCACCAAGGTGTTCGACATGTCCACGGGCTTCGCGAATGATAGGATGTTTGGAAGGGACATCAAGAGCAGTGGCTCAACTGAAGGAGCAATAAACACCTACACCCTTTTAGAGTCAAAGGAATTTACGCTCACAATGGGAGCCAAAAGCGAAACCAAATTTGACTAAACCAAAGTAGAGGGGATGGGAGAGGACACAACAAGAGGCCCTAAAATAGGGGTGGTTGATTCCCCTTCCTTCCTCTGCAAAGCGGCCTGCTCAGCCACCAGAGTCTTTCACCAACGCTTGTGCTCACGTGCAAGGTGGTTTCTGTGACTCCGGGAGCTAGAGTCCAAGAGCTAAGATGGAATAGAAGGCTCCTACTCAGCCATAGGAGTGTCCATCATGGTCGTCTCCGGTGGAGGGAGAGACTCTTGGACAGGAGTAGGAGGAAGAGACTGAGAAAAGGTTGGAATAACAACGGGGGGGAGTCGACTCTAGTACCTCAGCAGTGGGCCTCCTCCCATTCACTACCTTAGGAGCAGGAGTGGTAGGACGCCTTAGAGGCCAAGACATAGAGGATTCCCCACGGGGACCCTTCCTTCTAACATATTGAGCGGGCCTAGGCACCATGGGTAGAACGAGAAGTTCGAATGCAGGATGCTTGGACTTCCACCATGTAGGAACCATAGGGTTCTCCCACAAACATGGAATAGAATCCAATGACACCACTACAGGGTGAGAAAAATTGGTGGGCTAGACAATGGAAGAGGAGGAAGAGGAACCTCGAGAATGCTTCTCTTCTTCTCTTCTTCAGGTCATGATGGCATCACTGTCACTTTCAAACAAGCCCTATGCAAGATGGCATAGGGAGATGGAGGGTACCTCACCTTAGGCGTTAAGTGCCATTTCTTGTACTTCTCATAGGTTCAATACAAGAGGTTCATCCAAGGTAGAAGCGGACCAATGGGTGTAGGCCAAAAGTGGCCTAGAGAATAGTTGCCATGTGAAACCAATGTCATGGATTACGTGCATTGAACCCTCATGGATAAATTTCAAACACTTATGCATGATCGAGGGAACTACATTCATAGTGACCAACCAGGGGATACATAGTTTGACCCTAAGGAATTTGGACCCCAAGATTATGTCAAAAAGCAAGTTTACTATCTTAGGTCCAACAAGGACCAACAAGGTGATGTTGCCAAGGGGAGGTACAGAAAGTCTGTTATGTATATGGATGGTACTTTTAGGTACATTGTACCCATCTTTGTGCAGGAAATTGATCAACATAATATCCTTAGTTATGATATTCACCTAACACGTCAGGTCAACAAGAACACCCATGACAATGTTTCTGTTAATTCGTGTGAGGATGTAAAGAGGAGATGGCGCTCTATTATAACCCATCGACAGGTCTTGCGAGGTAAAAGTTATACTAGGAGAACTACTCACAAGTTGCATAGAAGGGATAGGAAAATGTAGAAAGGAATCCATCACATACACTAAACAACACTTTCACAGATCCCCCAAAGGTTCACAATTCGACAGTAACCCAACTAAGGCTTCGTTTTGCAATGCCTACAGAACCCTACAACTACGGCTACTAGGGGTTGTAGGTTGAGTTGTAAGGAAAAATTCCTCACAACACTCACACCTACAATGCTCTAAGGATACAAGGAAAGTACATTTCAACACTACTAAATGGAACCAAAATGGTTCACATAGGGTTCACCAAAAATGTAAGAGAGGGGGACCAATCACACCAAGGCTCCAAGTCACCAAGAGCCGAAAGCAGAGGGCTGCCCTAACTTACGTCAAGCTAACAAGTGTTTAGGACAAGAATTGAGAATGAAGAGCACTCTTAAGTGCTTATGTCACTCTATAGATCCAATAGTCTAAATGGGGCTAGACAAGCCAACTTTTGGAGTTTAGACAGCTCTCTATCCAAGGATGGCAGCAAAGGTCTAGGATGACAATGCGGCACGTTGGCGTCTCTCTAGTGCGCTAGCATTCATATAACCATAAAGTGTGAAATGTAGTCTAAAACACCAAAAAACCTACTAACTACCTAGCTAGCTAGTTTTAACGAAATAAACAAAATTATGGAGTATGAGAAGTATCTACATAAGAGATAAAGTAAGTAAATGAAGACAAGGGTGACAAATATCAACTCACTAAAGCTCTAGTTTGCCAATGAGCTCCACACACACATTCACCTCCACACAAGCAAGAGGGGAAAATTTTGGGTTATATAGGGGTTTGCCTCAGTCAAACCCTCGATTTGGTGTTTCCACCTCCATGGATAGCCAAAAAAGCCACAAAGTAGAAAGTATTATAAAGGAAATGAAAAGGAAAGTATTGAACATTACAAAAGATGCTACGCTACTCTATCAAACCACAAAAGGAAAATGAAATGTTACCATCTCCACCCAAAGGCTCTCAAGGCCAATGAGGGGAGAATGCAAGCAACGAGCTTGAAAAAGTTGACACGGTCGCTACAATGATGAAGGGAGGTCTCGCAAAACTCCAAACTCATAGCTTCTATGGTAGCACCACATGTACAAAGATGGAATTGATGGAGTAACAAGCTTGCTTGTTGCAATGCTCAATGGAGTTGTGAAAAATGCTTGAGAGAATGTGATAGATTACTAAAAAATCTTGGAAGAATGAATGAATAAGTGTGTAGAGGATGAAGTGATTGTGAAATGGATTCCTTTGAAGACAAAAATGGAAGAGAAAAAGTCATTTTCGGGTTAGTTGGTCGCATAAAAGCATTACAATTCATCCCCAATGAGGAGTGTAACATCCCTGCAGACTCTAGAGGCAAGAATCTGTTAGGGAAGGTAGCACACTGCACAGACGTTTACACGCTGCGCTCACATCCCTGACGAAAATTCCCCCACCGACACATAAAACACATGCCAAGTGGATGGAAAGCAGGTGGGTGATGTGGAATTTCACCTTCAGGTTTGATTTTCTAAGGTGAGGGTATGCAAAAGGGGAATTTACACAAGGGGTGCAAATTCGCTCTGATACACCCTCATCTTCTCACCTTCTCGGAATAAGACCTACCATCACAACCATCTCATAGTCATGCTTTACACCTTGAGGTAATATTTTATAAGGACAAGGTTAAAAGAGTCTTAGTAGATGGAGGTACTGGTTTGACCATTCACACCCTTCAACTGATCAAAAACTTGGGTTATTTAGAAGATGTTATTGAGAAAGAAAAGAGTACAACCATTAGAGCATATGATGACCAAGAATGGGTGTCTCAAGGCATCATCATGCTACACATCCAAGTGGGACCCATCATTGCCGAGACTACATGCCAAGTGTTAGACCTTGATCTACCCTACAACATCTTGTTTGGTCGACCATAGATCCATGCCCTAAAAGTTGTAGCTTCAACCTACCACCAATGTGTCAAGTTTCCTTTGGGGGACAGAGAAGTTACCATCCATGGAGATCCTAAGCCCTTTTACTACTGCAAGAAACTTGAGGCCAAGTTTTACAAAATACCCCAAATCCCTAAAAATGAGGAAGGGCCTACACCATCCTCCTCATTTGTTGACCCATCACCTCTTGCATCTACCTTAGAAACAAAGACACCCATTGTGCAGAACATTCTTGACATCAAAGCAGTGATCCAGGATTATGGTTGTGGAAACTATAAACTAACAAAGGATAATTTTGTGTTAGGGGAGCTATCTCTTTCTCCCAAATCTCATGGAAAACCCACACCTATCAACAAAGTGACCGAAACAATAAAGATGTCAGCTACTACCTTCACCAAGTGGGGGGATCTGAATAAAGAAGATGTTAATGAGGATAATTTCTCTAAACTACTCTATCAAGATGATTAACTTGTGCCTGTTCTTCCTATGGAATATGACAACAAAGGCTTGTAGTTAATGAAGGGATGGGGTACAAAAAGAATGAGAAACTGGGTCAAAACGATAATGGTTTGCTAGAACCCATCGTTCCTAAGAGACACCCAAATAATCTTGGCTAAGGATGTACTACTACTAAGGTTACCCTTCTTGGCAAAGGCACTTTTTCTAAAAGGGTAGATGCTTCCTCTTGGTTACCAACATTGTGTGATACTACCCTAGATGACTTCCCCCTCGACATTACTGACCTGTTTAAGAATAACTCTCTCTTCATGATATCCATAACATCTTTCACCCCAAATGACCAAACCACTAAAATAATCCTAGTTTACCCCCAACTCATTGACTGGGATCAACGAGGACAACCAATTCTAGATTTATTTTAAAATGATGAAGCAATCTCAAAATTCATGGGACTCCGCGACAACTTACCATGAATAGATCACAAAGAGGGTTTTGATATAGAGCTAGACATAGGGGCGTACTATGGGGAGATGATTGAATCCTTCAGGCGCAAAATTGATGGCATACAACTAACATGCAAATCTTTGAGTGAAAACCACACTATGGCACTTTCTAATCCTAAAATAGTAAAAATAAAGGATGCATCTGAGGGTGAAAACCTCTATGAGGTGCCTAAGGATGAGGGATTCAATCACCCCTTAGTGAAATGCATCCAAGGAATTCAACAGTGCTAGCAGGAAAGTCCACTCCAGTCAATGTGGGAACAAAAGAAGCACCCAAGATCACTTTCTATGTCGAATCCTTGTTAGATGAAGAACAAAAAAACCTAGCAACGTTCTTAAAAGAGCGAAGAGCCAACTTTGCATGGTCATACACAAATATGCCAAGACTCTATCCAGAAGTGGTTGTGCATCATTTAGCATTCTATCCTGAAGCCAAACCAGTGAAGAAGAAATTGAGAAAGATGCACCCTCAAATAACACTCTTGGTAAAACTTGGGTTACAAAAGCTTCTTGACGTTGGATTCATCCAACTGATAGATTATCCTGAGTAGGTTTCAAACTTGGTACCAGTCTCCAAACCCACTGGGGGCATCATAATATGCACAAATTTTAGAGACTTGAACAAGGCATGCTTGAAGGATGATTTCCCTTTTGCTAACATCGAAATGATCATTGATTTAGTAGTTGGGCATGAAATGCTATCTCATGGATAGTTTTTCAGGCTATAATCAAATCATGATCACTGAGGATCAACACAAAACTACATTCACTTGTCCATGGGGAACATATTGTTGGAACATCATACCATTTAGGCTGAAGAACGCAAGAGCAACCTATCAAAGAGAAATGACCCTCATCTTTCATGACATGATCCACAAAATAGTCAAAGACTATGTGGATGATATTTTGGCCAAATCAACGAAAAGGAGTAAGCACAAAGAAGTATTGGGACCCATCTTCGATAGAATCAGAGTATAAGGTATGGCTAAACCCGAAAAAGTGCATCTTTAGGGTTACATCAGGTAAGCTTCTTGGCTACATCATATCACAAAAGGGATAGATATTGATCCAACAAAAGTAAAAGCCATCCTAGAAATGGAACCACCACAAACATTGAAGCAGATGAGAGGGTTACAAAGAAGGTTATAGTCCAGTAGAAGGTTCATAGTGCAATTATCAAACAAAATCCACCCTTTCTCGCATCTTCTCTATAAAGGAATAACTTACAAGTGGGATGAGAAGTGTGATAAATATTTCCAGTAGATCAAGGACTACCTATTGACACCTCTAGTGCTCATGTCGTTGATACCGAACAAACCATTAATCCTATATATCTCAACAACATTAGCAGCACTAGGTGCTCTTCTAGCACAACATGATGAAAACGAAAAGGAAAGAGCCATCTATTACATCAGGAAGACCTTGGTGGGCTATGAAATGAACTATTCATCTATTGAGAAAGCATGCTTAGCAGTGGTTTTTGCTTCACAAAAGTTCAAAAATTACATACTATCGCACCAAATTAAGCTTATTGCAAAGATTGACCCATTGAAATACCTCTTATCCAAAGCAACTCTCACTGGACGAATGACCAAAAGGGTAATGATCTTAACTGAATTTGGCATAGAGTACTTGGAGTGCAAGGAAATCAAAGGACAAGTGATCACAGACCAACTGGAAAGTGCACCTATCTATGCAGAGAACACTTTGATATCTGAATTTCTTGATGAATCAGTGTTCCTTGTCAATAGAGCAAATCAATGGAAAATGTACTTTGATGGATCGTTCACCCAACATGGATCAAGGGTGGGTATTCTTTTTATCACCCCTCAAGGTGATTGCATTCGAAAGTCATACTGGCTATCATTTCCATGTACTAACATCATCGCTAAGTATGAAACCCTAATAACAGGTCTAAGGATAGCAGCTCAATGGCCGATACAAGAGATGAAAGTCTACGGAGACTCACAGCTGGTTATCAACCAAGTCAATGATGACTACCAAACCAAGGATGATAAGCTTACTCCTTACAAGAAAATGGTAGAAAGTCCCAAGGAATTTTCATAGATATAAATTTTAACAAGATTCCTTGTATGAACAATCGAGCAATAGATTCCATGGCAACAATAGGATCATTGTTAGATATGTCACACAACATTCTTCAATGTGAACTCTTAGTAGAACAACTTCTTGTGCTGGCTTTCGAAATCCCAAAATCTGAATTTGCATGTGTCATTGTTGGTCCTAGTTCCCTATGGTATTATGATATATTCACCTACCTTAGAAAAGGAACCCTCCCATCCGATGTCACCTCTAACCTGAAGAATACATTTGTTAAAAAGGCATCTCGATTTGTGATCCTAGGTGATACCTTGTACTGCCGAAGGATCGAAGGGACATTACTACAATCTCTTAACCAAGAGGAAGCCTTGACCACCTTAATAGAAGTACATAATGGCATATGTGGTTCCCATTCTAGTGGTATGACTTTAGCTAAGAAACTATTGAATATGGGGTATCACTGGCCAACCATGGAAAGAGAAGCCCATCAATATGTCCAAAAGTGTGTCCAATGTCAACAGTGTGGAGATCTAATTCATGCTCCAGCATAGGAGTTACAACCAATGATCACACCTTGACCATTCTCGCAATGGGGGATTGACCTCATAGGAAAGATTACTCCCACCTCATCTAATGGCCACAAGTTCATCATAACAGCCACTGAGTACTTTACCAAGTGGGTGGAAGCCATTCCTATGACCTACATAATGGGGAAGCAAATTGCCAAGTTTATCCTGAATTACCTTAGCTGTCTTTATGGTATTCCACATGCCCTTATCTCTGATAACAAAACACCCTTCAAGAATCAATATGTGAAAGAGCTATGTCAAAAATTCAACATCCAACATCGATTCTCCATCCCATATTACCCCCAGGGAAACATTCAAGCTAAGGCTACAAACAAGACCATTCTAAAAATCCTAAAGAAAATGGTCAATGAAGTTGGTTGTGATTGGCATCTGCAATTAAATCCCACCCTTTGGGCCTATCAAACTAGTATCCACACACCTATAGGTGCAACCCAATTCTCCTTGGTCTATGGATCAGAAGCCATCTTGCCTATTGAGGTCGATCTTCCCTCACTATGAGTGTCATTGTAGAATCTAATCACTGATGAAGAATATAGAGTATCTTGACTAAATGAGTTAGAATTCTTGCATGAGCGTAGTCTTGATGCCCTTAATCACTTGTAAGTATATCAAAAATGGCTAAAACGGAGCTATAACAAGAAGATCAAGGGTCGGTCTTTCCAAGTAGGGGATCCTATTCTCAAGCAAAATCAAAAGAATCTTCCAGATCAGGACAGTAAAGGAAAGTTTGAGCCTAACTGGTTAGGTCCATTTGTCATCACAACAAGCTATGGATCAGGACCATATCAACTATCAATGCCTGAAGGGGAACCCTTGCAGGAACCAACCAATAGTATTCATCTTAAAAAGTTTTATGCCTAGGTTTGAAGAGTATAAATTTGAAAATACAAAAAAAAAAAAATGATCAAAAATTAAAAAAAAAATAAAAAAAAAGAGAAAAAAAGATTGAAAACAATAAAGAAAAACAATCATCCTTGTTGTACCCAAACCAATTTTTTTGCTTCATTAAGGAATTTTGCTTAAAAGAGTCTTAATCTTGCTAGAATGATGTAAAAATACAGTTTTTGGGCAATGTCAATCATGGACTTTGGTCAGTGTCATGTCAGTTGTTAGCAGCAGTTGGTCAGACCTGGAGCTTAGAACCTGAACCTGAGACTCAGAACAAGACATATGATGATGGAGAAGCACTTCACAATGAAATTATACTCCTACATGGTCGTTTCAGTGGCTAGAACGGGGATTACAAAGACCAAAAAAATAAAGATTTTTAGCAAAATGAAGATCTACACCCCTGTAGCTCAGGGGCGCCCTTCGTTTTGAGAGCTCGGATCTTGTTACTTTTGTTTGCTGACATAGTCATTATCTTCAGAATTAGTATGGCTTTCTGACGAGCTATCCGATGAAGTCATCCGAGTTGCACAACTCCGATTACTAAGGCCAGAAGCTAAAGATACGAGAGGTTGCATGTCTCAAAGGGTTTGTCAACTTACAACTTTTTGAGCCCCTGTAGCCCAGGGGCGACCTTCAATATGGCCCATCAAATTATGGTATTTGCATATAAGGTCTTCCTGAGACCTATGCTAATCTAGTATAGCTTTGCAGTGCACCACTCAGCTAGTCAATCTAACATTCTGAGTGGTCGTGGCAGAGACCCTATCAAGCACGTAAATCAGCGGGTGGAGAAACGTAGTATTCACACTGTGGCCTCTGTAGACCAGGGGCGCCTAGCCTTTAGGCCTGTCAAATGGAGTTTTTGGCTTTCACAGTCTTCACGGGACTTGTGTGCAATTACTCCAGCTATCTAATGAGCCCAGTCATCAGCCTCTGGGATTTGGGAAATGCTTGAACGTGCGAGATCTTTGTAGAATGCTGAAAAGTGAAGAAAGACGAAAAGTGACCAAGTGTGGAGCGTATATTTTATTTTCAAAAGGTTATCGTCTCTTTGAGGTCTTAGAAGTAGTTTTCTTGCTTCGACACCTCCAGAGACATCTCTTGTAAGTTGTTCTAGCTATGCGATGAGACTAACGACATGCGAATCAAAGAACTCTAGCTCCCAGTATTGAGGGTCGAAGTAGGCTATCTAGTTGAAAGTTGCACTTTTGATAAAATGGTGTTTGAGTCTTCAGAGGCCAGGGGCAATTTTCCTTTTGGGGCCCAAATGCAGTCTTCTGGTGCCATACATACAATCATTGGATGTAGAATACTTTCAGTCATGCAGTGAGCCTACCATTCAGTCAGCAGGATTCATCATTCATTGTCAGCGATAGTTTGAAGCGTCAGATGGCAGAACGGAGAAATTGCTAAGTTTGGTGCCTGAAAATTAGTTTAATCAAAGGTGCCTAATTTTTTGAGGTGTCAAACGTTGGTTTTAGCAGTTGCAACTCCCAACATACATTTCATCCTTGCTCTGCAAGCTTCGCAGTGGATATCTCACTGTGGACACAACCGTACTCAGTCACCCGGAAATCAGTTCTAAACATGGTCAACTGTAACTTTGCAGTCAGCTATAAAGTAGGAAGTTAATGAAAAATCTACTAACTTGTGCAAATGGACGCCTGGAGGGTCAAATGAAGACTTTTCAGAATCTGTGAAGTTTGTCGAGTGCATCTAGATGTGTTTTTTGGCTAACTGATTAAAATAATATTTACTATTTATTTTGCATGCTAAGGCATTAAATGGCGATTTTCTTCAATAATCTATTATTGGCGCCTTTTTAATGATGAAACTCAAATTCACATGTAAAGGAAAACTGAATATTTTATTATTATTTTGTAATCCAGACTCCGGGTCAGTATTAGTTCAACTGGAGGGGGTCCAATCAGAATCATTCTTCTGCAGTCAGAGTTTTAAAATCTTGCAGTCATCCTTTGTGGTGTGATTTTGCTCTATTTGTGCAAGCATGGCATCCATCATTTCATTTATCCAACTTGAGCAAAGGTGAATTCTTTCTAGATTTGGGTGAATTTTCATCAACAATCAATGGCAAAGGCATCAAAAACAGTCTTTTGCAGGTACAAGTCCAGATTCATCAGCAGATTTCAAGGCAGACTGGCGATTTTAAAAAAGAAAAGCATCAAAACCTCATTCTTATATCTTAAATTCTTCTACGTCTCGTCTTATTTTCTTTTGCATGTTTGAAGAACTGGCGACTTTTGAAAAAACAAACCATCTGGGTCGATTCAGCATAGCTTCCTCAGTAAAACCCATGTGCTAGAATTTTTCAAGAAAATTTACTCCAGAGCATCAGTTCTCGAGGCTCTAATTTTCTCAACTGAAAATTCCTTGCATGGTCAAGTAGAAGTAAAATTTTCTCATTTCTGACATTTTGGGTTGTCTTAGAATCTTTTTTTGGACAAAACCCATATCTCATATTTTTTCGTGAAAATTGCCCTTCAATAGGCTATTTTTAGCTTTCTAGAAAAGTTGTCAGAATATAGTCGTGTTCATAGTCAACAGGCGAGTTTTTTAGAGTTCAGTGCACGTAGGTTGAATTCAAGACCAAATTGGTCTTAATTCATGATTTCATTAGAAAAGCTGAGACCGATTTGTATCAAGTGCATTTAGAGGGTTGACAGGCGTACTCACTCAAATCCATATGGTTGCATGCCTCGTATGGCCGATTGTCTTAGAAAATCTGGTTTAGAGGGTTGATACCATTGGAATTTTGTGTGTGCAACAAGTTCGTTTTCATTTCTCACAAACAGAGTGTGTAGTCAAAATTTGCAGTTTCATCATGCAACACTCTTTCATTACGGAGAAGCGTCAAAGACATCAAGCTGCAGAAGAGATAGTGGCCATCACTTCAGTTATAGAACCGCCAAAGTTATAAGTTTGTAAAATGCTAGTTTGAGTGTGTAAAGATTTCCAAGATTGCTCAGGTTGTTGACAAGCAATGAATTGACAGTTAAGACATGTGACGATCCTGAAACAATGACGCAGTCAACAACCTCATAGAGAGGTTGGTTGTTTGAGATATCAGCCAGTGATCAGTTAGTTAGGACCTATAGTCGTTTGCGAGGACAAAATCCGGAGCATGCAATTAGAACTCAACTTTCATCTTCAGTTCTCTTTGCGAGGTCCACACATATTTATCTTTATCCTCAGAGATATCTTGCAAGACTTGGAGTTTCATTTAGGGTTTTCATTAACTGATGGTAGTGTTCCAGTTAACTTGCTTTCAATAAGGATGTGCATGCTTGCACATTGTCTATTTAGATTAGATGTTTTGGTTAACTGATGGTAGCTTTCCAGTTAACTGTATAGTTTGCTTTATTAGGGTTTAGCAATAAATCTTGCATGCATTGCAAGACTATAGTTGACTCAAGGTGATTTTAGGGTTCCCTACACCTTTCGATGTCTATAAATAAGAGCTTTCAGCTCATTTGTAAACAACTTTGCATGAGAGAAATATATGTTGTGCCTACCTTGCCTATAATATTGTTTGTTCTATATCTATTCATGAGTATTTATTGTGATAATAAATTTTTATGCCACTTGGGTTTCATGCAATTATTATGGTGAATGCTTTCCTTAGTTAGATATAGTGGCTAGTTCGATCGTAAATTGTATGTGTGTCTTGCCTATGCAATTTACTATCCTAGTTGGCTATCCTTTGTGTTTTGTATTCACTAAACTTATTTAGATTGAGCTAATAGTTGTGCCACCTTGCCTTCAAGTTGAGAATCTGTACTTGGTTTATCGTGTGATGTGTGTGAGTAATAAGCCTATTCAAACAAGTAGATAGTCGTGCCACCTTTCCTTCACGTTATGAGTTTGTACCTGGTTTATCGTATATTTGTCGTTTCCAATAAACTTCTTCCCAGTCGAGAAAATAGTTGTGCCCACCTTGCCTTCACGTTGTGAAACTGTACCTGAAGTTTATCGTATAGAACATTCCTGCTCCATTTCCTCATGCTCTGTTTTCTTGAGGAAACTGGATAGATTTAAAGTACTTAGTTTAGTTGTAGTTAATGATCTGCGAAACCAAAAAATCCTTAGCTGCAACGTTCTTGGTTTTCTTAACCTTGTGCCTCTTTCAGCTAAGACAAAAAGATAGGAATTAGTTTAGTTTAATTTTTCAATCATTTTGTCCGCACAACAAGGGAGCTTCCCCTCCTAATTTGAAGAGCACTCATTACGTAGTGTGCATAGCTGTCTGTACCAACTTGCACTCCAAAGGTGTTAGTTGTTATGCCAAAAGTTTTCTAGCACCCATCGTGGGGCACGAGGCAAGAAAACTTCAAGAAAAGCTTAACGCTTTTATTTCACGGGAATGACACTCTTGCATCCTATTGCATGATCCACACAAAAGCAATGGATGATAATAACAATAATGCTGATAGGCGACATCC
This sequence comes from Sequoia sempervirens, assembly GCA_007258455.2. Lineage (NCBI taxonomy): Eukaryota > Viridiplantae > Streptophyta > Pinopsida > Cupressales > Cupressaceae > Sequoia > Sequoia sempervirens. The sequence goes on along the minus strand of VDFB02159488.1, from coordinate 156,362 downwards.
ACCCCCATTACCTTGGGGTAATAACATTGAACCTTTGGCTTTTGAGGTAAATCATGAGTTACTTAAAGGGTCAAGGAAGCGCTTTCCTCGGTTTCACGGTGATGGAACTCAACACCTGGAGGACCATTTTTCTGCGTTCACAACGGCTTGCGCCGTCTTACACGTAGCACATGAAGACATTGTAGTGCGTCTCTTTGTCGAGACTCTTGTGGGAAATGCTACCAACTAGTTCAATCACCTGGCACCAAGTAGTATCACAAGCTAGGCAACTATGAGCGAGAATTTTTGGTCGAGATTCAAGCCCACTAAAGACAACCATATGTTCACCCAGCTTACAAATTCAAAGATGGAGCACAACGAGCACATGAGGGATTTTGTAGCAAGATTTAATCATCTTGTTACAAGAATTTCTTCTACACTCGATCCATCATCGGAGATTCTAATAAGTTGTTTCATAAATGCTCTTCCATCAGAGATGGCCTTCTTCCTCAAGATGATGAAAGAGACAGAGTTGAAGAGTGTGCAAGAACACGCCATCAAGTTGGAGGATAATATGACCACTTTCGGCTTGATGAAAACAAATTCTATCAGATCTCTAGTTCAGCAATCGTACCAGCCAAAGAGAGACAATCTTCAGCCACGGTTTCCAATATCTCCATTGAGACCAATGATTGAAGTGGCACATAGCGCAGTATTTTGTCCTTTCCGTGATAATGATGCACATTCTGGATCCACGTGTCTAGAGAACCTGAGAATGATCCAAATCATGGGATACACTGAAGCTGCTCCTAGTTCTAATTTTGTACCTACACCAAGTTTGAAGGTTGTCTCACTACGAACGGACAACTTCGATGGTGACTCTGCAGCGGGTACTTTGCAAAAGAACCCATCTATTAACAAGGAGAAGAAAAATACCGTCAGTACACTCCTTTGTTTATGCGTGCTCAGCACTCCAAAGCACAAGAAGAAGAAGAAGAAAGGCGGAAATCAAACAAAGAAGGAAAATAAGTTCCTTTCACTTCCAATCCCAAACCTTCATGTGAGATTACTATGCCAGTTGCTCAAGAGACATCTTTAGCAAATTTTGACATCGTAGATTCCATGATAAAGACCAAGGTACAAATCTCTCAATTGGAACATCTTCAGGACCATCCAGAACAACTAGATCAGATTCTCAAGGTTGCAAAGAAGTAGGTTGTGCTCAACTCATCTGTTCTAGCAGGAGCAAATCCTGGAGCGGGTCCTAGTAATTGTGTGACTTTGTCAGAAATAGAAATTAAAGCCCAGAACATTGCTTGTTCTGAAAAGAGACCGACAGAGGATGCAAAGTCATGGACAATACAGTTCAATGGAGATTGTTCAACAACATTTTTAGAAGTAGGGGAATTGATCATCTCTCCTAAAGAACAGTGGTTCCTAGTTGCAAATTGCCTGCAATTGGAATTAACTGAAGCTAAGAAAGAGGTGCTTTTGCAAGGCCTCAAAGAAGCTGAGGACATGGGAATCAAATTCCTATGTGTTCAAGGTGATGTAGAGCTGATCAATGAGTCGGTCAAAGGATATTATCAAGTCAGAAAAGATCACCTACGACATTACATAAATCGATTTTGGAACTCGATCGACTGGTTTGAAGAATTTGACATCCCCAGGATGGACAACAACAAAACTAATGTCTCAGGGGTATCAGCGTTCCCATTTGCATCATATTCTGACTTTTGTTAGAATACCTTTGCATGGATATATGAATACCTGAGAATCTTCATTCCAGAAGTATTTCCTCCTGCAATTCCTAGGAGAAGAGAAGTTAAGCCTTTCAAGCAGAAACGGCAACGGTGGGAGGCTCTTCTCATTTCCATGCAGCAAACAATATCCAAAGCACTTCATTCCTTCGGGGGTGGAGTGATTTTCTTTTTGTAAATACTTTTTTTTATGCTTTATCATCATGTTGTATTGTGTTTCCCCATTATGTGATGTTTTGTCGTGTTTTAGGTAATTTTTAGGTTAGGTAATTAGGAAACTCCAAGTTTTTAGGTGATTAGGGAAAAGTCCTGACTTCGATGCCCAAATCATAAGTCATTGGTCTACATTACACTGAGATTCTAGGGTTCTCCTATGCCGTAAGTATCCGACATGGTCACTAGACGGAGCCTAATGTTGTACCCAAACCAATTTTTTTGCTTCATTAAGGCATTTTTCTTAAAAGAGTCTTAATCTTGCTAGAATGATGTCAAAATACAGTTTTTGGACAATGTCAAGCATGGAATTTTGGTCAATGTCATGTCAGTTGTTAGCAGCAATTGGTAAGACCTAGAGCTTAGAACCTGAACCTGGGACTCAAAATGAGACATGTGATGATGGAGAAGAACTTCACGATAAAATTATACTCCTACATGGTCGTTTCAGTGGCCAGAACAGGGATTACAAAGACCAAACAAATGAAGATTTTTAGCAAAATGAAGATATGCGCCCTTGTAGCTCAGGGGCACCCTTCTTTTTGAGGGCCTAGATCTTATTACTTTTGTTTGATTTTGTAGGAATTCTCTTCATAATTAGTCTGGATTTCCGACGAGCTATCCGGCGAAGTCATCCGAGTTGCAGAACTCCAGTTACTGAGGTGAGAAGTTGAAGGTACAAGAGGTTGCATCTCTCAAAGGGTTTGTCAGCTCATAGCTTTTTGAGCCCCTGTAGCCCAGGGGCGACCTTGAATATGGCCCATCAGATGGTGGTATTTGCAGATAAGGTCTTCCTGAGATCTATGCTAATCTAGTCTAGCTTCGCAATGCACCAGTCAGCCAATCAATCCGACATTCTGAGTGGTCGTGGCAGAGACCCTATTAGGCACGTAAATCAGAGGGTGGAGAAACGTAGTATTCACACTATAGCCTCTGTAGGCCAGGGGCGCCCAGCCTTTAGGCCTGTCAAATGGAGTTTTTCGCTTTCGCAGTCTTCATGAGACTTGTGCGCAATTACTCCAGCTATCCAATGAGCCTAGCTGTCAGCCACTGGGATTTGGAAAACGCTCGTACATGCGAGGTCTTCGTAGAATGCTGAAAAGTGAAGACGGCCGGAAAATGACTAAGTGTGGAGCGTATATTTTATTTTAAAAAGGCTATTGTCTCTTTAAGGTCTTAGAAGCAGTTTTCTTGCTTCGACACATCCAGAGACATCTCTCGTAAGTTGTTCTAGCTATGCGATGAGACTAACGGCATGCAAATCGAAGCACTCCAACTCCCAGTATTGAGGGTCGAAGTAGGCTATCTGGTTGAAAGTTGCACTTTTGATAAAATGGTGTTTGAGTCTTTAGAGGCCAGGGGCGATTTTCCTTTTGGGGCCCAGATGCAGTCTTCTGGTGCCATACATACAGTCATTGAATGCAGAATACTTCCAGTCACACAGTGAGCCTACCATTCAGTCAGCAGGGTTCATCATTCGCCGTCAACAACAGTTTGAAGCGTTAGATGGCAGAACAGAGAAATGGTTGTCTGGTGCCTGAAAATCAATTTAATCAAAGGCGCCTAAATTTTTGAGGTGTCAAATGTTGGTTTTAGCAGTTGTAGCTCCCAGCAGACATTTCATCCTTGCTCTGCAGGCTTCACGGTCGATATCTCAACGCTATCACAACCTTACTCAGTCACCCGGAAATCAGTGTTGAACATGGTCAATTGTAACTTCGCAGTCAGCTATAAAGTAGGAAGTTAACAAAAAATCTCGTAACTTGTGCAAATGGACGCCTGGAGGGTCAAATGAAGACTTTTTGGAATCAGTGAAGTTTGACGAGTGAATCCAGATGTGTTTTTTTGCTAACTAATTAAAATAATATTTAATATTTATTTTGCATGATAAGGCATTAAATGGCGATTTTCTTCAATAATCTATTATTGGCGCCTTTTTAATGATGAAACTCAAATTCGCATGTAAAGGAAAACTGAATATTTTATTATTATTTTGTATTCCAAACTTCGGGTCAATATTAGTTCAATTGGAGGGGGTCCAATCAGAATCATTCTTCTGTAGTTAGGGATTTAAAATCTTTCAGTCATCCTTTGTGGTGTGATTTTTCTCTATTTGTGCAAGCATGGTATCCATCATTTCATTCATCCAGCTTAAGCAGAGGTGAATTCTTTCCAGAGTTGGGTGAATTTTCATCAACAATCAATGGCGAAGGCATCAAAAACATTCTTTTGCAAGTACAAGTCTAGATTCATCGGTAGAATTCAAGGCAGAGTGGCGATTTTAATAGAAGAAAAGCATCAAAACCTCATTCTTCTACTTCTCGTCTTATTTTCTTTCGCATGTTTGAAGAACTAGCGACTTTTGACAAAAAAAATCATCTGGGTTGATTCAGCATAGCTTCCTCAGTAAAACCCATGTGCTAGAATTTTTCAGGAAAATTTACTCCAGAGCATCAGTTCTTGAGGCTCTAATTTTCTCAACTGAAAATTCCTTGCATGGTCAAGTAGAAGTGAATTGACAATTAAGACATGTGATGATCCCCAAATTGTGACGCAATCAACAACCTCGTAGAGAGGTTGGTTGTTTGAGATATTAGCCAATGATCAGTTAGTTAGGACCTGCAGTCGTTTACAAGGAGAGAATCCAGAGCATGCAATTAGAACTCGACTTTCATCTTCAGTTCTCTTTGTGAAGTCCACACATGTCTAGCTTTATCCATAGAGATATCTTGCAGGATTTGGAGTTTCATTTAGGGTTTTCGTTAACTGATGGTAGTGTTCCAGTTAACTTGCTTTCAATAAGGACGTGCATGCTTGCATATTGTCTATTTAGATTAGATGTTTCAATTAACTGATGGTAGCTTTCCAATTAACTATATAGTTTGGTTTATTAGGGTTTAGCAATAAATCTTGCATGCATTGCAAGACTATAGTTGACTCAAGGTGATTTTAGGGTTACCTACACCTTTCGATGTCTATAAATAAGAGCTTTTAGCTCATTTGTAAATAACTTTTGCACGATAGAGAAATATAAGTTGTGCCTACCTTGCCTGTAATATTGCTCGTTCTGTATTTGTTCATGAGTATTTATTGTGATAATGAATTGTTATGCCACTTGGGTTTCATGCAATTATTATGGTGAATGCTTGCCTTAGTTAGATATAGTGGCTAGTTCGATCGTAAATTGTATGCGTGTCTTGCCTATGCAATTTACTATCCTAGTTGGCTATCCTTTGTGTTTTGTATTCAATAAACTTATTTAGATTGAGTTGATAGTTGTGCCACCTTGCCTTCAAGTTGAGAATCTGTACTTGGTTTATCGTGTGATGTGTGTGAGTAATAAGCCTATTCAGACAAATAGATAGTTTTGCCACCTTTCCTTCACATTATGAGTCTATACCTGGTTTATCGTATATTTGTCGTTTCCAATAAACTCTTCCCAGTCGAGCAAATAGTTGTGCCCACCTTGCCTTCACGTTGTGAAACTGTACCTGAAGTTTATCGTATAGAACATTCCTACTCCATTTCCTCATGCTCTATTTTCTTGAGGAAACTGGATAGATTTAAAGTAGTTAGTTTAGTTGTAGTTAATGATCTACGAAACCAGAAAATCCTTAGCTGCAACATTTTTGGTTTTCTTGACTTTGTGCCTCTTTCAGCTGAGACAAAAAGATAGGAATTAGTTTAGTTTACTTTTTCAAGCATTTTGTTCACACAATGAGGGAGCTTCCCCTCCTAATTTGAAGAGCACTCATTATGCAGTGTGCATAGCTGTCCGTACCACCTTGCACTCTAGAGGTGTTAGTTGTTACGCCAACAATCCTCTAGTGAAAACCACTTTGGTGGCGCTTTGGGCAAGTACTTTGGTAAAAACCTGGTAAATAAGCACCTCACATAAATAAAGCACCTCCATCTATCTTTGGCTCTTTATCCTATTATTCTTAGCATTGCATCCATCCATCACATCATTCATCCTATTTATTCCATCACCCATCCACGTTTATATCATGGCTTGATAGTGTGAAGTATCGTATTCCCCTTTAGTCCTACTTGACATATTTCGAAAGTCAGTTTATCCTGCCTATATCGAGGTAGTCTATTGCATAACGTTGGGGGCAATTCGTTTTGGACCGGATCGCGTTCTTGTATATCTTAAGGTTATTGGAAATCTCTAGAAAATCCAAAAAACATTCATATAACCTCATCAAAATCCAAAAACACTTGCCAAATCCAAAAAATCCAAAAACATTCAAAAAGTTGTAAAGTCAAAATCCAAAACTTCCAAAACACATCAAAATTCTTAAACAGGTCAAAACATCAAAAATCCAAAAACAAAACCATGCCGAACTACAAGTATCTGAGCTTGAATGTAGGAAAGGCCATCATTGATGTGCCTTCAAGACACCCTAGGTCAGTCTTTAGGAGTCCATCATAATAAACTAGCATTCCATCAAGTGTTCATATCTCATCGGCAATAAGTCAAGTCAATCAAACTACATGGTCTTTGCATGTATAACGTAGGCAAGGCTAATCTTTGATAAGCCCTCAAGGCCCCTAGGATAGTCTTTTAGGTTAGGTTCTTGGTCAAAAACTTGGAAAACACCAAAACATTTAGAAAAACTTAGAAAATAGAAAAACATTTGCAAAACTCGAAAAACACAAAACATTCGCAAAAACTTGGAAAACACAAAAACATTTGCAAAAACTTAGAAAACACAAAAACATTTGCAAAACTCGGAAAACACAAAAACATTTGAAAACTCGGAAAACACAAAACATTCAAAAACTTTGAAAAAACCCTAAACAACCTCAAATAACCAAAAACCAAAACCAAAAAAACAGACTCAAAACATTTTCAAAATACCAAAAAACATTGAAATATTCCAAAAAATCCAAAACCATCCATCTCATCTCACTTTCACCTGCAATAACCTTCATCCATAATAAATCAATCATCATTTTCAACCTTTGGTAAAACAAGTAGAAAGCAAGTATTGCAAGTCGTAAAGTGAGAACCTAGAAGTCAAAATCTAACGTCTAGATCATCGGTAAATGAGTCAATGGAGTTTGTATCAACAGCTTATCACACACCTCATCCTAGTCAAAACATCTAATAAATTGTCCTAGGATGTATCCTTCTGAAAATGAACATCAACATCAGACATCACCTTCGCTATGTTAAGCTGACAAGAGATATAGATAACATTGACTGTGTCTTTGATCCTTTCTTATGATTTATCTTATTAACCCATTCTGAGGACCTCTCGATGATGTCTAAATGATTTAGAGATAAAGGAATAGGGCATCGATCATTACCTTTCTCTTGTTATGATTGTGGGTATTCTTGTAAAATAATCTTGGCGCATACTTGCTTAGTTGTGTATAGGGAGGTTGTTTGGAGTACATTGTTGACTATTGTGTATGCTTTGGTCTAATATATTTTGAACTACTAAACTACATTCCGATGAGGTTTCCATATGTCAAGGTGTGAACAAGAACTATCATATCTGTTTGCAGAGTCAAAATCCATGTCACTAGTTACAACACCATCCTGGTTATTAATATCAGGATGCATCATGTCTATGTGTTATATCAAACATAAGGAATGACGGAAAACCCCAATCCCAAGATATGAGCAAATCATCTCTCATCACCATATCTAATAAAGTCTCGATGGATCATGGACTTGTTGGACTTTTAAATCAATCTCAAAATCAATGGTCAAATCATTTTCTTCTTCTATCTTCTTTCCACGATAACTTGGCATCATGACAGTCAACAAAAACGTCATCATGCATCCATCCTGCATCCACAAATCGTCAACATACATACATCTCACATCATCAAAACATATCATAATAATGGAAAACATAATCCACTACATAATCATTATCATTTAAGTTGTTGTGAATAATATAATTGTTATTCTAAGCATCTTAATCCATTACATTATCGTTCATCACATCCATATCATAATCATTCATAACATACATGTATTATAAGCATCAGTCATACATCCATATACATGCATCATCATGACATCATAAATTGCATGGGAAAAGTACACAAAAAGAAATGCATTTATCCATACATCTTGCATAAGCATATCATAGCATATCATAACATCCATAAAAAGATACTGAAAAAGAAGGTTACACATCCATTGCATTGCATTGCATCCATCTCATAACATCGCATATCATACACATTACATCATCGCATAGTGCATATAACATAAATAAAAGAAGTGCATCCATCATATCGCATCCATACATAATATTAATGCATAAACATATCATATCATATCATATGCATCCATACATTCATAAAGCATGAAATAAGAGCACATCACATCAAGAATCCAAATCATCTCGTATATATATCAAAAAATGATTGGCATGATACAATATTTGAATCAATGTGTGTATATCAATCAAAAGTACAATAACCATAAGGCTATCAAAAATGAGCCCATGAATGTATATCTATATAAATAATCATGGCTAATCCTTAGCCTGAGGTGCTCTGCTCCTCTGTGAAAAATCAGGTTGCCTCATCACCTGAAGGACATCACGATAATGCATCCTGTAATATGCATCCTCAATAACTGCCTCTCTATACAAATGAGCAAACACTATCTACCCCTGGGAAGCTGTTGTGACCACCTCAAGTTGCTGCCTCTGCCCAATCTCCTGGGCTAGTTGTAAGTTCAGTTTCTATCGCAACTGGACCTCGTGATCTCTCTGAGTAGTCATGTCCTATAGCTACTACTGCAGCTGATCCCTCTTTGCCTGCAGCTAGTCTCTCTCAGTTTTAAGAGTATGTATCTAAGCCTATACCTATCCACCCTGAAACCTATCTATCTTGATGCCTTGGGTCTTGGTGACCCTAATTTGGTTGCTGCTACTGGTGCCAATCCCCTGGCACCTATACCCTGTCCTGCTCTGGCCGATCCTGCCCTTTTCCTTGGCTCTCGTCTTTGCCTTCGTCTTGGTTGCCATATCAACCTCGACCTCTCCCTCTTCCTTTGGGGTATCCCCCCACTAGGTCTATCAAGCACACAGGTGGCCTAAACCATGCATCATATTTTGGTGTAGTGCCTACATCGGGTATACCCTGATCATATGCCCACGGCTGTGGGACTAGCTGTCAGAACTCATTGATCGCCATAATGAGATCAATCTGAGCTCCCCATTGAACCTCTCTGCAACCTAGCAAAGACTATTGTATAATCATCAATGGGTACATCTTGTACCTTGCCAAATTGCCAAGCCACGCGGTCTAGGAGGTACCGCTCTATCATAGTATGCTCCCTCCCCTAGAGGTAGCGAGTCTGACAAGTAAAATTCAACTCCTGCTGATCATCGTGGCATGTAGGAACTTGCAGCTATGGCCTCCATTGAAACATCGTCATTTCATCTATGACACGATGCCAATAGGGTAGACCTATCAGACTTGTATGTTGCAATGTCATCGGGACCCTATACCTAAAGACGATGGGCTCATCCTCGTGAATGTCTGCCAAAACAACCAAAGGTCTCAACACGGCTATGTGCTCATATGCCCATATGTTTAGCAATGTCACACCTATCCCAATGCTCCTTCCCTTGCAATAGACGACCCGATACATGTCATGGTACAAAGAAGCAAGAAGAATTGGACCCCATGCATACATCATGGTCCTCCTGATCATGCTACGCCATGCTACACCCCAACCTGGATTGAAGCCTCTACCCTATCGATCTAGGGCAATCACTCTAGCAATCAGTGCAACAACAAACAATTTGAAGATTGATACACAAGCCCTGTACAAATCTAAATCTATCTGTGAATTGACCAGGATGATATTGTTAGTTTGCAACATGGAGTAGCACGCCTCTCTCTCGACATCTGTCATATATAACTCAGTCCCCATGGACGGGAAGCCTTAGGATACACCACACATCCTCGAGTGTGACAGTAGCCTCACCAGTGGGCAAGTGGAAAGAGGAGGTCTCGTTGTGCCTCCTCTCAATCAGTGTCATCATCATGGCAAGGTGGGTCCGGACCTCGAGCAAGAACTCAATGAAACCTAACCCCAACATCCCCAACTGCTCCACCTCTGAGTCATCAAAGTCTCTAACTGCTGCCAAAATCTCAGAATGGTGCTCTTGCGACATCAATGGTGGAGGATCCTCTTGCACGCATCGCACACAATGTGAATTTTCCAAAAAGTTGAAAAATTGATCAAAATTTGAGACTTTGCATCCTAAAACATCAAAAGCATCATTGAAATCAATAGCATCACTGTTTTTGGTGTGCGTCGCTATATAATTTTTTGGGGTGTGTCATCAATTTAGCGACACGTGTCACTACACTCAATAGCGAATCAACATTTGCATGTGTCACTATAGCTAAAAACTACGGTGTGTTGCCATTTGCTATGTGTGTCGCCCAGTGCTTTTGAGCATTGCCCAACATAAAAAATCCTATGCATCGCTCTATTAAACTCATGACACCCTAATCAAAAGTGTCACCAGGGAAAAAAATGGTGGTGCGCCGCTAAATAGAAGGTGCGTCGCTAAAATATTAATAGCAACAATTTTGATGCTTCTTGTGCATCACTATATAGCAATGCTCCTAAAAACCTAATTTTGACACACAATTAAATGCACCTAAATACGAAAATCAAAGCAAATTTTGAGTCACATACCCGTGGTCCTGTGTCTACTCGGCACTGGTACTCTCGAACTCGCTCAGAAAGGTGAAGAGGAAGCACACAGTGAGCCATCTCGCCAAGGTGTCAGAGCGCAGCATATTTTGAGCTATTTTTTGCGTTTCTAAGGCCATTTTTGGCATCCCAAGGTTAATTTTAGCCCCTGAACCTATATTTAACCTTTGTTGAGAAATCAACCCAAAATTCAAAATTTCTACCCAATTTCTCAAGGGGGCAGGGAACTAGCTTATTCCTTCCACTGGGGCAACAGTGGGGCATCCAAAACTCAAAAAAAAAATTAATTTTTTATCTGAGCAACAGTTTTAACCCAAAAAGCGTTAGTCTTTGAACCAATGTAACAGGTACCTCACTTTAAAGAGGGGAAAAATGCAGACACTTAAAAATGTCTTGAATAGATTTGCCACCACCGAGGACACTCATGGAGCTGTGAGGATTCTTTAGCCTATGCAACTATTACAAGAGGTTCATCAGGGGGTTTTCGCAGCTTGGGGAACCTCTTGTAGACCTCACCAACAAGGGTGCCTTTAGATGGACCGGTGAGGCTCAACGAGCCTTTGACAAACTTGAGGAGGTCATGAGTACCTTCCTAGTTTTTGCATTACTAGATTTCACCCAGCCCTTTGTGATGGAATGTGACACATCAGGAGAGGGGATTGGTGCAGTGTTAATGCGAAATAGGCATCCCATTGCCTATGAGAGCAGAAAGCTCTGAGATGTTAAGAGGTTGTATTATATATATGACAAGGAAATGCTAGCCATAATGCATGCATTAGCGAATATAGTAACCCCTTCTAATATGAAGTTTTGTTTTTTGTTTTTAATTGTTTTATGATTTTTTTGGTTTTTTTCCAAGTAATGCAAGAAATACAAATATTTGCAAAATAAGCAAACTCCAAACAAATGCATGAAATAAATAACTCAAATTTGATTATTGTTTTAAGAATTGCATTAGAATCAATACCCAAATTACAAAATATGCAATATTGCAGATCTAAAAGTGTTTTGAATAGCAAATGGAAACTCACAAATCTAGACGCCACTTCCAAATACCTCCAAAATCCACCTCAAAACTGTTGCACAAATATTTGTCTGCCCTAGACGCCAACTTTGATGGTGGTTTCATGACAAATACCTAGGCATTTGACCCTAGGAACTCTCACGCCCAATCTGTAGGTTGTACGACATGCTATGATTCTCACGTGCCAGCTGATGGTATTGCAATCAGCAACCAAGAACATCAACAATCACCAAAATCTGTATAATCTTCCTCTAAATGTCTGATTTAAATTGATCTTCTGAATTCAATGATGCTCAATGATAACCTTTGAATAAGATTATTCAATCTAGTTACCTTGGGTTATCTTTCACACTTGCAAACACTACTCTTTTCAGGGGATTTTGTCCTTAGAAAAGAGGAAACTCTCAACTAGCAAACCCTTGCTTAGTCTTCAAATTTGCACAAATATCAATGACTAATGAAAAAACATTACTTTTTGCTTTTTATACTTCTCTCAATTCCCACGTACCCACTTGGCCAAATAAACTTTTAAAATAATATTTTCTGTTGTTGGCATTTAATAACATTTTCTTTTTTTAATAATATTGTTGTCAATCAGATTGCACCTGAACGCTTGAATGATTAAATTCAGCAATCTGTTGAAACATTGGATGAAACTCAGGTTGTGGGTGACCTATAATGAGATTGAACCTCTGGATTCTAGGCCGGCTTCCTATATGATTCTCAAATTATTAACTGGTAACTTACTAGGAAAAAGGATAGAAGAACTATTGCTAAATGCAAGAAACTGTAAATTGAAGGTAATACACCTAATTGATAAAGATCTGCAATTTTGATTCACAATAAACCTCAGAAAACTATCCACACACATCAATTTTGACAGTTTCACCACAAAAATTGATTCTAAGGAAGGCTTTGAATAAATCACCTTTTGAAGGAAAACAGGGTTTTCACAGCAAAGAAGAATATTATTCATTTACACAAACTTAGACCTGTGATTTTAACTATTCGAATGTATGCAAATATAAATGAGAAATATTTTAAAGGTTCTGATATTTAAACACAATAACACTTCACCAAATCATTCATAAAGACAACCAAATGACAAGGCAGACTTTGATTTCACTGCAATTTGAAGGAATCTTTGCAAAAAGACACAAGTAAACCTGTAAAAACTACTGTAATATCTATTAAACTTCGAAAACTGAGTTACAAGACAATTCGCTTTGCATAATGCAAAGACTGAATAACAAGAACCAAAATGAAAAAGATAAACTTTTTCAATATATACAATGAGAATGCACTTCAAAGTGCATGAATAAGTAACTGAAAGTTAATTTCAGTGAGAAAGTGATAACTCCAAGGTGAAATCCGAGCAGAAGCAAAAATCCCTGAAAATAAGGTTCAAACTCGTGCAAAAATGAGTGAACTCAGTCTCGAACCTGCAGTCATAAAGCATGCAACTGATCTGTAACTCAAACTGAACTGAAATCCCTAAAAAGGTGGGCTAAAGCATGCAAAACCGCCTCGTTCTTATCAATCCGCCCATGCACATTGGAACTCCATCTCCGTATGATGATCTTCAGTTAATAATCTTTGCATAATCAATTATCTCAAACACAACCCGAACCCCACTCTTGTCTTTGATCTTCTGCATGTTTAAAGTGAAGCTAAGTGTTTGAATAATATTAAAGTAATCAATAAATAATTACTTTAATATTGATGATATCTTTGCCTTATTATTTGTATTCGGTGTTATGAATATTAAAGCAATTATTTATTTTATGCTTTAATACCATTTACAATATATAATCTTCACTCATGGGAAACCCAAAAAATAAAATAAAAATGCTAAGTATAGCATTATACACAATAATAAGGTGGCGCAGATTCATAGCAAAGATATAATGCATGGTGTTGATATAAAATTCTTAAAGTGTAGACACCAAGACATATTACTAGGCAAATACATGGACATTATTTTCTTGAAAATTATAAACAAAGAAACAAAAATGCCCTATCATCGAATTAGGGTATTTGGTCAAAACTATTGAACCCTAAAATCATCATTTCGTTTTTCTGACTTTGGAGAAAACATGCTTAGCTGCGCCGCCATGAGAGACTGTGGTAGGGCTTCGAACTGGAATCTTCAGGAGCTTAACGCTGAAACCTTCAAGAAAACAAGCTCGAACTATAGGTAAGTCAAACTTGCTCAGGAAAATAAAAGGATTTATGCTGTGTTCCTTATGAAAACGTTGAAGGGTTTCTTTACTCTTGTATTTTATTTCTAAAGATGGAACTCCTTCATGACTACTTACAATTTCTATTTTATTGTTCATTTTCTCTGAAATTTCATGGTCACAGGCAAGAAAGCCTTCCTAGGTACTTGATTCTTGACTGCACCTTACATTAAATGTAAAAATCCTCAAGCCTCCTAGCTACCATGAGAGTTTTTCTTTGTCCTGTAGCAGCTTGAAGCTCCTATATCTGAGATTGATTTAAACCCCACGTGGATTTATGTCTCTGGGCGCGGCTATCTTTATGATTAAACAAACAAAAAATATTGTTATATAGAAGGTCGCGGCTCTCTATACTGGTTTATCCTCTACGAACCCACTTGAGATTTTTTCAGCATTCTGGGTACTCTTCTACCTCCCTCACACATGATATATGACTTTGTGATGAAGATACTCGAGGATTTGAAGTAAGGCCTTCAGCTTCACTACCTTTTGTAGAAGTGATTGTCTCAATGATGGCTTACTGATTGTTGAACTTGATGCTCGAATGGTGACACATTTGAACAATACTGTGCAAACCTTTTGGACTATCCTATACAGTGATATGCCAGTGAGATTTAACCTTTGTCTATTGCAGGCCTTTAAAATATCATCATTAGCTTTTCATTACCTTTGTGATCGTTGTCATTTGATAATTTGTTAATACATTGGCTTGTATTAATAACTTGGAGGATAGTTGTCATTTGATTTGGACTTTCAATCTGAGTTTTCTTTTGAAAGCTTATTACTGAACACTCCTATTCCATATATCATCTGGGACAGCCTCTAGAAATGAGTGCATTCCTGTCTTGTGACATTTCTAGTGCTTAATTGAACTCTCATATTCCCTTTAACACAAAAGCAATGAAATAATTACTTCCCAATGTATTTGAACATTCAAAGTATGTCTGTCCTCTTTTCCTAAACCTCTTCATTTTCACTCATACTGACACTGTAAACTCTTATTGAGAACAAAAGAATGTCACTCCTTTTGAAACTTCCAATTACTGTTATGTTGTCCTTTTCTGCATGACTGTCACGATGCTTGTATTTATGCTTCTCAATGCTAAATTGCTTGCTCCATCATGAACATGATACATCCTTGATGATAAAGCTGAAATTGCACAGTGTATTGAATCTTGATGCTTTTTCCAAAAACATCATAGCTGTCTTCTCTGTAATAAATACTTGATAGTTGACCATGCATCTAAATTTGCTACCTCTTTGATGAGCATAATCCTCCTGTAGCATATTCCCCTTCTGTTCTTTCAACTCTGCTAATTGAAACGAATAAAAAATGACAAAGAGTAATGACAGCCATATTCTGGTATTTCAATGTTTCTTTTGATGTTGTAATAATGTCTATAATGTTGAAGTCCCTGGCAACTTAGTGAATTCTGAAGCACCTTTGCATTATTAATGTTACTCCACTGACTGTATTCCATTATGCTCTAAAGCACTGTCATATTGCTTCTAGTGTACATTACAATGACCATGGGCTGCCACCAAACCTTTGCCAAATTGATGACTCCAAAAGGACTGCTCCACATGATTTTATGCCCATTTGATATTTAATCATTGCTTCTTTAATAACTGCAATCTATCATTCTTGGTGAGCTTATACCAGATTCAATATATATCTTCAGTTACTTTCAAGACATAATGGCTATCATTAATGCATTTGCTATCCTATGTAAAATTGTATCAGTCAATTTAAAAGCTTCCTGTAGCAACTCAATGCTTGATATTCTGTTAATTCCTCCATGGGTTGCTTTTTCTAATTTGATGATTCTATTTGTTGAGTGTCATTGGTTAGAGTGACTGCCCTCCATTGATTAACTGTGTCTCCATAGCTGTTTGGCTATGAATATTGATGTTGTATCGATACAAAGCATGACTGTCCCTCTTTACATTTGCTTGAACTATTCATGAGATGAACTGTTGTATCATTGTATAAATCCGTTTGATTCCTTACAGCAAAAATGATGATGACACAATCGAAAAATGATATGAAGACATGATGTAAAAACAGTGACAGCATAAGAACATATATGCAAACATGGCTTTCTTGAATATGCAATTTCCACTTTTATTAACTTTTTAGCAGCAATATGTTTTACCATGCTATTATATTGCTTGATGCAGTCCTAGATGATGACTGTTTCTTTCTTTGATTGAATAACTCTCATAAATGAATATGAATGAGAGGTGTCCTTTTGATATGCCGGGCTCTACCCTTGTGGGAGCCCGTTTTGCCCCACATATCTGATGAAAATGATCACAAACATGATGAACTTGTTCCTGCACATTGAAACATACAAGTTAGCAAAATAAAAGAAGCTGAAAGATTCCATTGAATTCTGTTTTCTTTTGAAATATGAAATCGTCTGATGGATGCCTAATCAAATGTATACTATATTTATGTTGGTAGCGTAGGCATATGATAGGATTTGATTTACATTGCTTAGAGATCATCTCTAATACCATATTTCATCATTTTTGCAGATGGATCGAAGATTGGAGGCTAGAGCTGGAGCTGAAGCCACAACTAAAGACCTCGACTTCTCAATGATTCGTCATTCCAGGCAATGACGAACCACTTTCTACCCTATGCCTTCTTTATTCTCAGTTCTATAGTGTACTTTCTTTTTCTTGTATCTATCATTTGATTGTAAATATCAAATTGGCTACTCCCACGACATGTGTGGGACTTTAGCTTTTCCAATATGAATAAAGCAGGATTCTTTTATGCAAATTTATGAGTTCCTTTGTCTGAGATTTGCATAATAACACTTGAAATTCATAAGTAATCAAAGTTTTGGAACATAATGAATACTTAAGCAGAAAAATTTTGTACCTTTTTGATGGATGCAATTCAGCTCTACCTGTTTTGAGCTGGTGGTGAAAAATAGGTAACAAATTGATGACCTTTGCAGAGCGTTTGCCTGCTAAACACCATAGACTAGTTGCCTAGCATATCCATTGGGCATGGAGTCTATTCTTGCTCTTAACCTCTGAAAACCTTGTAACTGAAAACCTTGTAACTCAGCTTCAAAACACACAAACTAAAAGAAACTACTGCAACTCTGTTGAAGACAGAGGTTGGAAAACCACATGCAGCAACTGCACTTTATTAAAAACATGACAAAACTGAAATGAAATGTGCTAGCAGGCACTTATTGAAAGCATAACTGAAAACTCTACCCTACCCTACACTAACCAAACAGTGTTAGTGCTCAGACATGACCATTTACTAGCTGTGAGAAATGACTGCCCTTTCTTAACAACAGAGGATGCTTCAAATCCGTAAGATTAATCAAAAAGAAGTATGGGCATTTGATTAACTGTTGCTCCTTATGTTCAAAAACTGCCATCAGCATAGTTTGGATCATAATAAAAAGTATACCTTCCTTATTTGACTAATCATTAAAGATGATAGTCTGAGGCATATGAATAAGATTAACTTGCTACTCCGTAGTTGCAATCACATGCTTTGACATAATCATGACTTGTAATTCTATAGACTCCTCCTTGGATAAATACCTGATCGGACACCCTTTAGTGAGCATAAAACTTGGCCTATTATAGCTATTTTCATGTTTATCAATTGCTGGCACTCCAAATTGCTGATTAGACTGCTCCACTTGCAGTGTAAGATTTTCCTCCTTCCTTCTTGTTGCCTCAATTTCAATCTGATCTGAAAGAGATGTTGATCTGTCATTAAGTAATGGAGGAATGTGTGGCTCTTTGATCTGAACAGGCTAATCATATGCTATTGGCTCATATAGCATCAAACAGTGGCAGCAATAAGAACATATATGCAAACATGGCTTTCTTGAATATGCAATTTCCACTTTTATTAACTTTGTAGCAGCAATATGTTTTACCATGCTATTATACTGCTTGATGCAATCCTAGATGATGACTGTTTCTTTCTTTGATTGAATAACTCTCATATATGAATATGAATGAGAGGTGTCCTTTTGATATGTCGGGCTCTACCCTTGTGGGAGCCCGTTTTGCCCCACATATATGATGAAAACGATCACAAACATGATGAACCTGTTCCTGCACATTGAAACAAACAAGTTAGCAAAATAAAAGAAGCTGAAAGCTTCCATTGAATTATGTTTTCTTTTGAAATCTGAAATTGTCTGATGGATGCCTAGTCAAATGTATACTATATTTTTGTTGGTAGCGTAGGCATATGATAGGATTTGATTCGCATTGCTTAGAGACCATCTCTAATACCATATTTCATCGTTCTTGCAGATGCATCGAAGATTGGAGGTTGGAGCTGGAGCTAAAGCCACAACTGAAGACCTCGACTTCTCAACGATTCGCCATTCCAGGCAATGATGAATCACTTTCTACCCTATGCCTTCTTTATTCTCAGTTCTATAGTGTACTTTCTTTTTCTTGTATCTATCATTTGATTGTAAATATCAAATTGGCTACTCCCACGACATGTGTGGGACTTCAGCTTTTCCAATATGAATAAAACAACATTCTTTTATGCAAATTTATGAGTTTCTTTGTCTGAGATTTGCATAATAACACTTGAAATTCATAAGTAATCAAAGTTCTGGAACATAATGAATACTTAAGCAGAAAATTTTTGTACCTTTTTGATGGATGCAATTCAACTCTACCTGTTTTGTGCTGGTGGTGAAAAATAGGTAACAAATATTTCATAAAGTAACATTAAAATATAATTACTTTATTAAATGCCACATACCACCACTTAACTCCTTATAATGCCATATTATAAAGTTATCCATAATAAATAATATGATTAAAGTAAATTTAACTTTAATAATATAATTAAATCATCAAATCCCCAAATAATACCAACACCAACTTGTGGGAGTGATCCAACCACACTTACCAAATATAGATGTGATGACAATTGATCCAACCATGACTTACTATAAATAGTAAGTATAAGCAATATGACCACATGACTTACTAAAATAGTGTGGGAGAAAATGTCCAAAATGGCCTCCATAAGGTGTCATCTCACAATATTGGTTTACAATTTTTGGCCAAACTAGACATTAAACTGATTTTTTTTAACTAAATTTTCACTTTCAAGCACCTTTAGCTGCTAAACCATGAGGATTTTGAAGATGATGCAAACTAGTGATTTGTGACATTTTGTCTGTAGATTCTAAATCTATTTTTATAAAAAAAAATTTAATCAAATTTCATTTCTTTTTCCATCTCCTTCAAAAACTAGTTTTTATCAGTAAACACCATTTTTAAAAAGTCATGCTCACAGTAAACAACATAAATTTTTTTCTATGAAGGATAAAATTCTAATTTTTTCGAATTTAGCTTTGTAACTATGATATCTAGCAAGTTCATTTGGTTTCATAGTGTTTTATTGATTTTTTTTTTCTTAATCAAAATTTCAAGTCAAACCATTTAAAATTTAAACATAGGCGGATCGTATACAAAACTTTTTTTGTATGTATCGAAATTCAATTTTTTTTACTGGTTCAAGGACATCAATACCTAGCTTGAACATATTTTTCAAAACTTTTTTTTTGATAATCTACTATTTTTTCACATGTGCATAACATAGAGCTTGATTTTCAATGGAAAACCTATGTTTAATTAAACTAATAATAATAATAATAATAAAACCAAAATATATTAAAATTGTATTCGATGGATAGCTTGTTTCGAGGACTACCATCATCCAATTGGGTTTGTGAAGTTTCCTCCATTTTCATCCTCAACTCAAGCTTCGAAAGGAAATTTTTTGCAAAAATTTGGTAGAAGAGA
The DNA here is from genome assembly GCA_007258455.2 of Sequoia sempervirens. Classification (NCBI taxonomy): domain Eukaryota; kingdom Viridiplantae; phylum Streptophyta; class Pinopsida; order Cupressales; family Cupressaceae; genus Sequoia; species Sequoia sempervirens. The sequence goes on along the minus strand of VDFB02159488.1, from coordinate 136,610 downwards.
AGGAGAAGGGCAAAAAGGGGGGGTTTAGTGAACCCCCCTTCGCTAGAACCCCCCTTCTAGCGAATCCCCCTTTAAATGCAATTAAAAAATAAAACCCACTAAAGGCAGGTTCACTAGAAGAGGGGGAAGAGGGGGGGAAGGGGCCCGACCCCCTTAGCAAACCCCCTAAAGTGTTTTCCATCTTAAAATGCATTTTTCCTTCCTCAACGAAATTGTAAACCAATTTTGTGGGTTTATCCTAAGGCACACCACAAATACATTGAGTCACTGAGCCATAGAACACTAAAATGAGTATCAAAAGGCCTATTGAAGAGCCTTAGATTACCCTCAAAGGGGTCCCCTAAACACTTTGTTAGCCTACAGAGACCATAATCATAGGATAACCACATATCTTGTCCACTAGTTAGGAAGGAGACATTACAGTGAAGTCAAGGCAGTATTTGGTTGGTGGGTGATTTGTAGTTAGAATGGATCAATAATAGTTTGAGGTACTTCCTAAAACAAAATGATTTGAATGAACACCAACAGAAATGGGTTAGTAAGATTTGGGTGATCCCACAATACTGGTTTACAATTTTTGGCCAAATTGGACATTAAACTATTTTTTTAAAACTAAATATTCACTTTTGTGCACCTATAGCGGCTAAACTGTGAAGAATTTGATGATGCAAACTAGTGATTTATGACATTTTGTCTGTAGATTCTAAATATTTTTTTTTCAAATTCTTTGGAATTAGATTGCATTCCATCTCCTTCAAAAATTAGTTTTTAATAATAAACACCATTTTTAAATAGTGACGTTACTAGCTAAAACATAACCTTTTTTCTATGAAGGATAAAATTCTATTTTTTTTGAATTTAGATTTGTAACTATGATATCTGGTGCATGGAATTGGTTTCATAGTATTTCACTAAATACTTTTTTCTTAATTAAGTTTCAAAGTCAAACTAGTTACAATTTAGACATGATTTACTAGCTAAACCATAACTTTTTTTGTATGTATCGAAATTCAATTTTTTTTTGTTGGATCAGGTACATCAATATCTAGTGCACTAATATTTTTCAAAAAAAAATTGTGATAATCTGCTATTTTTTCACATATGTAGAACAGAGAGCTTGATTTTCGATGAAAAACCAACATTCATACGAAATAAAAAATAAATATAATAATAAAATGAAATTTATTTAAAATTATACTTTTTGGGAAGCCTATAATAAGGACTACATACAAAAAATAAATTTTAAATGAATTCATTTGATCCCCTAAAAGATAAATCAAAAGTGGTTTTTTATCAGCATTTTGATAGGTGTAAAGGACACTCTGTTATAGGTATGGTTTAAAACTAGCGGGGTTCTATCCAAGGGGGTTTGATCTAAGGTGGTTTGATCAAACCCTCTTCAATTGGAATCCTTTAAATGGAACTTTTGAAGGCTTAAATCATTATATTTTATAAAAATATGTGATTTCAGCAAAAAATAGGATCTCTTAGAAATTGTAAACCAGTATTGTGGGATCACCCATTTAGGCGTATGACTTTGATATAGAGTATGTGAAGGGGAAGAAAAGCCTAGTTTTCGATGCTCTATCCAAGAAACCCGCCATATGTTCCTTGTCTCTTATTTCAAGAGATATGAGAGCTAATCTCCTGGTTGAGCACTCTAAGAGTGCAATTTCTTGTGAGTTGATGGATGGTAAAATTTGTAAAATTAAGGACGACAGGTATAAGGTGGTGGATGATATCATCTACTACACGAACATGATATTTTTGGTTCCAAAATCTAAGATGAATAAAATTTTGAGAGTTGTGTGTGGCACTCCTTTGACATCACATCCAACGTTCTATAAGACCTACAAGTAGATTAAAGAGAGGTTCTCTTGGAGGGGCCTCAAAGATAATATTTTTGCACCATGTTAGAGAGTGCACCACTTGTCAACAAAACAAGTCAGAGCACACTTTCCCTACTAGCCTATTACAGCCTTTACCCATTCCAGAGCAGAAGTGGGACAAAATATCGATGGACTTCATCACCAATCTTCTAAAGGTACAAGGTAGAGATTGCGTTTTCATAGTAGTTGATCAATTAACTAAATTTGCACATTTCATGGCTATCTCTTCAGAGTATAGGGCACATCAAGTGTCTGACTTATTCTTTAGAGAGCTATTCAGGTTACATGTGTTACCGAAGAATATTGTAAGCAATAGGGATAGTTTCTTCCTCGGTGCTTTCTAGTAGGACTTATTCAAATTGTCAAGTATAGAATTGACTCTGAGCATGAGTTATCACCCTTAAACAGATAGGAAAATAGAGATAGTGAATAATTAGATTGAGGGTTATCTATGCAACTATGTTGCGGGACATTAGATGGCCTAGGTTAGATGGTTAAATTTGGGTGAATATTGCTATAATACCACCTATAATATATCCATTGGGATGTCACCTTTCAAATCATTGTATGGTTGAGGCTTAATCATTTATGGATGTGACATTTGGCGATAGTCAAGCACCCAAGGCCAATGATTGGATTTAGAAGAATCAGGATATCCTGAAGTCACTTAAGAATAATCTGCAGCACACTCAGAACCAACAAAAGTTTTATGTAGATAGGCATAGGACAAACCGTACTTTTGAGGTTGGAGACTTGGTATGCTTTCGCCTTCAGCCATACAGACAATCCTCTTTGAAGAGTGGTGTCGAGAAGTTGAGACCGAGGTTCTATGGTTCTTACAAGATCATTAGGAGAGTGGGTGAGGTGGCTTATGAGTTGGAGCTACCAGAGAGCACCAAGATTCATAACGTGTTTCATGTTTTGTGCCTCAATAAGGTACTTGAACAACAAGTTACAGTTTTAGCAAAACTTCCACCTTTGATGAAGAGGGCAAGTTGATCATGATTTCGGATGATATTTTGGATGTTTGTGAGAAAAAGTTGAGAAGCCGAACAATCAAGGAATATCTTGTTCAATGTAAAGAGCACACGAAAAATACAGAGGGGGGGGTGAATCAGTATTTTAAAACTTTAAAGCTTAAAACCATATTAATTAGCAATCAAAACAGTAAGAGAAAACATTAGGCAAGATGGACACCGATATCACGTGGAAAACCCTTTTGAGTAAAAAACCACGACCAAACTATGCTTTTATTCACTTCAAATCATGGGCACCAACCCAGGAGACTACAATCTCCAGATTACAAAAGTGATCACCAACTCCCTTAAAGCACCGACTTCGAACAACTGAAGCACCAACTCACTAAATTTTTTCATAAAACTGCAACTCTGATTTCAAATACAATCTTTTTGTATGACTCCATTTGCATGTTTTTTCATGTTCTTCAACAAAATTACAAAGACCTACACAACGTAATGCATGAAAATGTATCCATATGCAACACTGAAACTTATCAAATCTCAGAAGCTTCTGTTAAAACTCTGGTAACAATCTTATACAACCATGTATTCCACAAAGACCAAGACAAGTAAAACATAGGTACCTCTATAAGCTAAAGAAAATACTGATTACAACATAATGTTGATACACACGTGTATAGCTTGCACATATAAACAAACCATATCTAAATGTAGTGATATCCACGATTTCTGAAAGACTATGTGCTTTTGATACTCACATCATAAAAGATAGAACAGGACCTTGAAATGCCACGCACCCAAATCTCACGTGCTTCACACACAACGCTTTGATACACATATTCAGTCTAAACATGGAGATTGCAAATCAACAACCTTGAGCATGACATCAATCAATTACTAAGCACAGCAACACATAGTCTGTATCATAAATAAAAGAGTGTGATAGAATTTTTCATAATCATGTCTCCCTCCTTAAAAATGCAAACATTTTATCATGAAGATAAGGCAAAGGCTTTATGTTTACAAAACATAGTAATTTTTCATGTCGACCAGAAGAATAAGGTTTGCTTAGAATAAATGCCACAAAGATCAGCACAAAGTGCTACACAACCTTTCACACACCCAAGAACATACTAATGCAACACAACTCAAATTTTCACACAGAAACAAATAGCCTGATTAAGCAGTCTGATCCCATCACTCCACACCAAAAGTACAAAAAACAATTCACTGCGCCTTATAGTAGTGATGCCAAATTTCTGAATGAACATGTTCATTTCTTTTACACACCCATGATCACTGTCTTAAACATATCTCACACCAAGAATAAATGGTATTAATGAAATTTTAATGAGCATGTCACATTTCCATGTCGCACAACATATGCTCAAAAAATTTGTAACATCTGAAAGATTATACATGAAACGATGATGGTAAAAAGAAAGCACCACGACATGAAATTCATTAGTCGTCAGGTGACAATGGAGAAATCGTCGCCCAAAATAGAATGTCAGAAGTGGTGCAACCATTATGCAAGTTGTCGTCCTAAAATAGAAGAAACAATGGTATGCAAAATAAACGCCCAAGAGTAAAGAATTGACAGAAAATTTCAAGCCACCAATAAACATGCAAACAAATAACCATTTGCAAGGCGTTACTAAAGGAAACGTGCCTCAGATGGTGACTTGACCTTGAAAAAAACAACGTTGACATGGCACTTGACTTTCAATTCTGACTTGGCATTTGACTTTCAATTTTGACTTCACTTCAGTAAAAACAAAGGTGACACTTCAAGGACCCGTGGAAACCTATTGAGGTTCCTTCTTGCCTATTGGCCCCTCTCAAACACACAAGCCTTTGGCATCAATGACAAAATATTTAATAATCTCCCCCTTTGTCATTGATGGAAACACCTTTAGAAACCAAAACCAATATTGCTACCCCTGATTCGCTACTCCCCCTTTGACATCTGTTGGGTGAAAATTATGTAATCAGCTTTTCGATAGATTACACAACTTGGACTTCAGCCACAGCTATGTGAGATGTAAATCTCTCCTCTCAGAAAGGGGAGGCGCCCTTCTTACTGCTAACAGAAGCGATAGTAAAACAAACAAGTAATTACAAAATGTACACAAAACTTACGAAGTGGGGGGGGTGTGTTACATTCATCCTTCTCTCTTTTTTCAGAGAAGATTTTTACAATGCTTCACTGTTGGAAGTTCACAATTCTTAACAACTTGAAACGAACAACTAGCAGTAATACCAATACCTCTATCTTGTCAAAGCGAAGCGTAGAGATACTAGAAGTGATTAACAATAAACAAATAAAGTAAAAGGGAAAGCTCACGAAGGCACAAAGTCGTTCCGTAGCTTTTTCAATGGTGGATCTATGAAGAGTGTACCGTTTGTCATGTTACAAGCACAAAGTCTTCTTACACGCAGCAATTCCTCGAACAATATGAACAATTACAAGCGCAAAGTCTTGTAGATCATCCAACCAAATTATCAAAGAGCATGAACGATTACAAGCACAAAGTCTTGTAGATCATTCAACAAAAGTATCCAAGAGCATGAATAATTACAAGCACAAAGTCTTGTAGATTATCCAACCGAATGATAAACAAAAACACAAAATGCAAATCTAAATAATAAATGCAACACAAAGTTTACATAAATCACTTAGAGTCCTTAAGATTTCATCACCTAATTACCACCAATAAGATCAATTCACAAAAGTATAGAATCCAACTCAAAGTTTGGTTTGCAATCCTCTTATTTATTGATCGAATTCCATTCACAAAGCATGAACGCAAAGTTTCACAAATTTGCTTCAAAAAGGGCAGCACTTCGTTGCAAAATACTAAAGGATAAATTTACAATGAAAATCCCTCACATTATATAGAAAGAGGGATGAGCAAAATTAGGAAACTAATTGAAGAAATTAAGGAAAATTAGGTGAGCGATTTTAGATCTCACCTAACTTTGACCAAAGTCAAAGTGTAATTTGTTTTCAAAATATTACATCTTCGAGCTTGGTGTAATTACAATTTACAAAAAGACATTTGAAAATGTCAAGAAATATTTACAAGATGCATAAAGGGATGCACCGGAAATGTCTGACACTGGACAATAGGAGGCTGCTTCATGTTTTTTGCCTTGGGCGCGAAAGTCTTCAAATTTCCTCCTCTCCACTTCTCATCTGGACCAACGGTGTAATCCACAATGGTGTGAATTCTCGTGATCGATCTCGTAGATGAGTGAACCTTCTTGCACCTGTCAAGATGCTTTCAGGTTATCCAATGTGAGCCTTGTATCACAAATGATGTTCAGTGAAGCTTCTGAGAAGTCTGAATTGTCAATCAATTCATGATGGCTTCCTTGAAGATCCGGGATATTTGGTATGGCGGGAAGATACGATTCTCCTCAAAGAGTTGACCAGCAACTTTTGATGATACCTTTTCAGAATAGCGATGTCCTTCGACATCTTCCCTGTACTTGGTGGAGATCTTCCGTAAGAGATTGAATTACTTGAATTCGTTGTTTCAATGATTCTCTTACCTCAACGAACTTTTATTTGTCGAATTACCACAACTTCCACCAATTTCATCGAGCTTTACCTGTTTCTATTTTCGACCATGACAACAGGCATTTTTCCATGTCTCTGCGCTCCTAAGAAAGTACACTTTTTTCTTTATCAAGCTCTGTGGTGAGCTTGGCCAACAAGGTAGTTTTTCGTCAGCCATTATAATCTCGAGATCCGTTCAATGATCTTCTCAACAAAATCATACAACACTCGCTTTGGAGGCGAACTTCTCAACTTTCTTGACAGCTGGTCTTCAATACTTACCACTGTCAACGGTTGTGCATTACTTGGAGAACCTGCAAGTCTCTTTACAATAGTGGCATAATGCTCTGCCCTCTGTTTGTACATAATGCGAGCTTGCTCTACTTTATCCAGTCTTCCAGCCAAGATATCCAAAGTGACTTGCGCATCGGCTTTTGCACTTTCATTGGTAACCTTGCCAAGCTGGACTTTTGTTACCGTGTAGTCTTCCATATTGACATCACCTTCTTCACTTGGTGGTATGCCAATTTTCACATACTTGTGGCCAGACTTATCAACGTTCAGCCTTGAGTATACCTTTGCCTTTTTCTTCCCTTTAGCCTTTGGAAGGACTATCTCTTCGAGGTCGAGCTCCTCCGGAGAAATCATTTGCTTTTTGCGCTTCGACACTTGAGATATTAGCCAAGGGGAAGGAAGGAAGTGTTAGCTTCGATTCACTGTCAATTCAGTCGCCATTGCTACTTCTGAAGTTATTGTCATGTCTAAAGTTACCATGGGTATCGGACAATAGGAGAAGTGTCTGTCATCATTGTTCTCAGAGTTGACACATTGAGCTGATCACGCATTGACTCATTCATGAAACGATTGAATTCATTTCAGAAGTGATATCATACGCTGGTGAAGACAGGCTAGAATGGACGACGGAGGGCTCGACAGATATATCAACCGTGATGGATGCTTGTCACTGAGGGAGTATCAAGCGAGGTTGATGCTGCAGGAATAGTGGATATCTCGACTGCAGGAATGCATGTGGTAGGAATAGGTGATGAAGGAACAGGAGGTGGAGGAGTTCTTGAATTTGGAGGGGTATGAGGAACATTGGAAGTCACAGGCGATGACGTTCTGGGAATTTCCTCAACTACATTCTCAGGAGTAGTTCTTTCTTGATCATGCCGGGTTCCTGTTGATCACCCTCTTGTCTCTCCGATTCTGGTTCACCTTCAAAATCACCTTCAAATCCTTCTTCAGACTCTTGCCCGCTTTCAGAAACCTCTTCTGCATCGGAGTCTGCTTCTGCTGAATCTTCATCTTCAACGGATTGGTCACTTGAAGTTTCTTCTTCATCGGAATCTACCTCCTCTAGAATAGACTTTTTACCTTTAGAGCGAGATGGATTAGATTCCATGATTTCTGTCTCTGGGACGGACTGGGTATCTTTCTTGCCAACAATGAACTTGATCCTAGGACCTCTTTGTGAAGAAGTGGGAACGGCCGCTGATTTATTTTTGTTGCGGAGTTGTTGCTGGCGAGCTTCTGCTTCGGATTCCTCTCCTTCCGAGTCTGTTCTGAAACTTTTCATTGCATAACCATGTTTATGTAACCATTCTTCAGTGTTGGCTAGGATTGGCTTCAACCTCTCTCTTATGCTGGTAACTTCTTTCCTAGACCATTGAATTGCAGGCAACGACCTTTTAGCAATTTCTTGCTCATCATAGACAACATTCATGATATCACCTGGATATGCAAAATCCTTTGGTAGGTCAGCAATATCAAGATCTCTAATTTGTTGAACAGTCAACCTGCAATAGTCCATTTTGTGAATGGCTTCTTCATCTTTAATCAGCCCAGATGTCTTCAAAACGGTACTTGTGATGATGACCCTTTTGCAATCTTTTTCTAACATCTCAATAATCAAAATCAAACCTATACCTGTAGGTCTTGATTGTCATGATCTGCATTTCAGCATAAACAGACTTAGCCTTTTGTGCAGTAGGGATAGTATATCGGCCGATGGTCAGTGGGAACTTGAATCCACGCTTGTGGTTGCTTCTTCATTCCTTTTGTACTGACATCAACTGTCTGCATGTTTCCATGAGAACCCACTTATCCGAAGGATAACGTGGTAGCATGTAGGGACAACCAGTGTAGCATCCTACTCTCAAGTAAGTAAAGTTGGGAATTGAAGAAACAGGCATCCAACTTTACTTACCACCTTATAAGCCTCATCAGATACTCTTTCAAGAGCTGGATCAAAATTGAAAAGCAACGGAAGAAAGAGCATCTGTGATTACGCCAAGTGATGAAAGCTTTCCTTCACTCCAATTGATAGAAAAATTTGTATACAGGTACCATCATCTGATTCCCTTTGTAGATAGACCTGGGAATTGTCTCATTATAGCCGTCGCGTACACCAGGTAAGAAGTCATGTAGAACTTCAATGTAGAAGGAGCATTGATCAACTGCTCGTGTATTTCATCACTGATTTGTTTGCCCCAGTCAATATGCACCTTTTGTCTTCTTATGATCTGATGTATTCATACATCCAATCGTGAAAAGTGGATGATTCCTGTAAGCCTTTTCACTCGCTTTTAGAAATGTGATCATATCTTTGACATCATCCTTGAAATCATCACAGAGTCCTGGCCATATAGAAACAGATGATCTAGGCTTTTAGTTCATTGAGTGCTTCTATTATGTTTAGCTTTATTAGGATTAGGCCAAAGACTTTGTGCTTTTGATATAGAAATATCATGTATTTTCCATGAGGAACCTTGAAACAATGTCAAGAAATTAGGGTCAAGTCTCGAATTCGTGGTTCTAAGAATCGATCACACTCCTACTTTCTCCGATGTAGTGAGACGCCACCAAGAACAACTCAGATTGTGTGCAGTCAGGGAACATTGCCACCAAATGAAGGTTGTTGTGTAACATTGCTCTCATCAAATCAGAAGAGGCTTCATCACCTGCTTATTTGCAGGAACCAACCAAGTCCTAATGACCAACCTCCTCGTTTTTATCTCTTTCACCTTGAGAGCACTACAAATGGGATAGACACCTTGATATTTGTACTTCATTTTGCCTTTTGCTTTCGAAGAAGACAGAGGCTTACTGGCAGTCATCAAAAACAACTGGAACTTTGATCACTCTGACTTGAAGATTTTGAAAAGAGACTGCAATTCGTTTAGCCAGAACAAACATTAATCGTTAGGAAACATGGGAATGCGCGAAACGAGCAACGAGGATGGGAAAGCATGGAGCAGATGACAAGGCACGCAAAACGATGCACAAAAACGGAAGGAACAAGGCTCAGGAGTGCACTGGTCAAAAATGAAGCTCATCTGGAAAAGATTGTAGAAAATTGGAAAAAGTGTAAGGGCGCCAAAATTCAGCGCCCTTAAATTTTGGAAAAGTCACTTTTGATGCAAGGGCGCTGAATTTTAGCGCCCTTGCATTTCTGAGAGTTAGATTTTATCTTAACATTTTCAACATGTCAAGGCACTAAAATTTAGCGCTTCAACATTTTTAACATATTTTGGGAAAACAGATGTAGGGAAGCACGAAAACGGTGCTCGAGGTTGGCACTTTCAGTTTTGATGGAATTACAATTCAAGCTCATCTCATCACCATTGTGTAAGTATTCAAGAGCTAAAGAAACTTTCTTTCAAAACAAGAGACCTCTTCAATGTGCTTGTGTTAAGATATGATTGCAAGTGCGACAAAGAAGGAAGTTATCATAAAAAGCGTTAGAGAGAAAAACACATTCAAAGAATGACGCACATAGAGGAGATGGTAAATGAAACGTTAGGAAGAAGAAAGAAAGAATGTGCATTCAAAGCAAAATGTGAGGGTTCCATTGCATGAGGTAAACAGAAAAACATGAATGGAGAAAAACGCGCATGATGCACAAGCATTTCATGAAGGAGAAGCATGAAAATGGCACTAAGAAACGAAAACGCGAAAGGAGAAGAAGACTACGCATGGGAGGACGGTAAAACGTTGAAAAGAATGAAGAGAAAACAAAACCGCGTAGAAAAACTTAGAACATATACAAAAACGCATATGTTAATCCTAGAAATATATAAAGACGAATGGAGAAAGGAGAAAGAGGAAACGACTTACCCAAAACAAAACGCAAAGATTGCTGAAGGAAGGATGCGAAATCCTCAAAAACATTTTTGCAGTTTGAAAAGCACTTCGCCCAGCAAGAAGAAAAGAAAGCAAAAGATCATAACAATGAAAATGGCGAATTAAAACACCTTTAAGCAAAAGAGAAAATCGAAAACCTAACTCAAGTCAAGCAATAAATTTAGGCACAAAAAGTGGCACGATTGACGAAAAACGTGAAATTCATGAAGAAACGTGCCAGGGCCAAGAAAAAGTTAAATGGCGAGAAAAAGTGTAATGGCGCTAAAATTTAGCGCTATTACATTTTTTAGAAAAATCACTTCATGCAGGGGCGCTGAATTTTAGCGCCCCTGCACTTTTTGTACTTAGCCAAATTTTGGCTTCAGGGCAGGAGCGCACTTTTTCAGTGCCACTGCATTTTTTGCAATTCGCTAAGTACGAACAGTGAGACTTCGTGAAGGAGCTCGTTTCGAAGGTCTTCGCGAGGCGAACATGAGGGGATGCTCGAATTGACTATTCAAGACTTTGGAACGCATTTCGAGGTGGCTTGAAAATCACTTCGTTGTGCATACTTGAACTTCACGAATCCTAGGAAACATACAAGTTTCGTAGGGGGGTTATTCGTGGAACGAGCGCTGCTAAATTTCGTGATAACAACATCAATGACAAACTAAACAACCTGCAAATCTGAAATGGGGTTGATAAAATATGACTTGATGAAAATTCCCCCTAAGTCTAAATAGCAGCTCAAAGACGGAGTGAAATCACTCCCAACTTCTCGTACAAGTATTCAAATGTTTCCTTTGGAAGAGGCTTAGTAAATATATCTGCAATCTTTTCTTTAGTAGACACATATTTCAACTTAACTTGTTGATCACTAACCTATTCTCTCAAAAAATGATACTTGATAGGAATATGTTTAGTCCTAGAGTGCATAACTCGATTTTTTTAAATATTAATGGCACTCGTGTTATCAAAAAAGATAGAAATAGGATGCTTGTACTCTACCTTTATGTCCTTCAAATTTTGCTTCATCCATAGGACTTGTGTGCAACAAGACACTACTGCAATACACTCCACTTCAACTATAGATAAAGAAATAGAAGCTTGGTTTTTGCTCAACCAAGATACAAGAAAATCTCCTAGAAAGAATGCACCTTTGCTTGTGCTCTTTCTATCACAATACATCCACCCCAATATGCATTTGTGTAAGCTGTGAGTGTGAAATCATTGCCTTTAGGATACCATAACCCATAGTCCATAGTACCCTTGAGATATTTGAAGATCCTCTTAACTGCATGAACATGTGTGTCTTTTGGAGAAGCCTGAAATCTAGCAACATAACCCACTGCTTGCATAATGTCAGGTTTAGTAGTTGTTACACACAACAAACTTCCTATCATAGACCTGTACAAAGTTTGGTTAGCATTTGGAGACTCGTCATTTTTACTCAACTTGCGTCTTGTCACCATGGGAAACAAATAGCAAACATAGAATAAAGAAAACTAATAAGATAATAACTAAATATATACAAACATAATAGGGCAACGAATGCCTTGATAACCACAACCCATGTTGGCAACGATTAGGATAAAGGCAGGTTTAAGAGTATAAATATAAAAAGAGGGATACGATATTGGAATATAATGGTTTGAACAACTTCAAGTCCCCTTTGTCTTGTCAAATATTATCAGCAGGAATAAATGTAATACTTTGATCCCTTCCTAAGTCTAAGTTAGCACCAAGATGATTATCGAGAGCCCCTCATGTATCGCCTTCGCAATAATGCTTGTAGAAGAAGATTTCAATATGTGGTGCCCATGTTGAGTATCGACTCAATAGTCTTAGCATCTGCTTGAGAAATGGTGTGATGAATATACCGATAATGAGAATAAGGGGGCAATAGTTTCCAAGTTTGTCATGGCAATTACAACCCAATATTTAATCACCCTTGAATGCATGTGCAACATCATCGATGGCTTCAATGTATTGAATGACGCTGAATATTCAACCCAGATTAGATAAAGATAATCGCCCTTGTAACCTATGTGGTGATGATATTCGGTAGATAGTGAATATGGCAACGTACCAGATCAAATAAGACTTAGCTTGCTTTGACGTGGTTGAAGATATAATTATCATTGTGAGAATCCCAATGATGTTCATCTTTGTTGATTGCTAATTTGAAGCCAGAGCAGTAGTTGTGACCTTTGGATCTGTCCTACGAATTGACAGTCGATACTTTTTTGGTATACATCCTAGTGGTAGAGCAGGTGACAATATGAACATTCACTGAGGAAAGCCAACAATACCCACACAAGCAACGCACCATGGAATTGGAACATACATCTTTTCGACCAATGAATTAAGTCGACTCAATAATAGATATGCACCAATATTCAGAAGATATCCTTAGGAATAATCAACCATCGAGCAAGACATCCTTCTCATAATTCCTTCATTCATAAATTAGAATATTAGTTTACTTATTGAATTATTATCTTTAACTTTAGGGAGTAAATTATTATTATTTAATTCTCTTTTTGACATTACTTTTTCCATATTGAGAAAATGGGATTACCTTGTTTAAAGCATTTGAGTTGTAAGTTAAAGCCCTAACTACATTAAGTTTATGTATCTAGGACAAGATTTGGGGAAACCTATAAGGGGACATTACACAATCCTCCATTCTAAACTTTCTCAACATCTCTCTAATGTACTTTGTTTGAGAAATGAATATGCCAAGTTATTAGATTGATGAATTTGTAAACCAAGAAAACATGACAACTCACCAAGCATGGATATTTCGAACTCCTTCGAACTCCTGCATATTAGTAGCAAAAACTTGACACATCTTCTCACTATTGCTACCAAAGATAAGATCATCAACATAAACCACTACAATTAGCATATGATTAGCTTTTCCTTGACATAGAGATTATTGTCTGCTATCCCTCTTCTGAAACCTCGTTGCAAATAACTATCCAATCTAGCATACCATGTGCATGTGGGGCTTGTTTAAGTCCATAGAGTGACTTTTTTAACTTGCATACATAATTCTGATTTTCTGATATGATAAACCCATTTGGTTGTTCTATGTACACTTTTTCATCCAAGTTACCATTTACAAAAGCAAATTTTACATCCATTTGAAAAAATTTGAAATCTTTGAAAGAAGCAAAGGCTAAGAACATTCTAATAGCTTCTAAAGACGCAACAGGAGCAAAAGTTTCTTCAAAGTCTATACCTTCAACCTGTGCATATCCTTTGTATACAAGCCTTGCTTTATTACTTACCACTTGACCATCTTCATTCAACTTGTTTCTAAACACCCACTTTGTGCCAATCACGTTCTTGTCTTTGGGTCTTGGGACAAGTTCCCAAGTTTCACATTTTGAATTTGATCAAGCTCTTCTTCCATAGCAACTACCCAATGTTTATCTTCAACTACTTCTTCAAAACTTTTAGGCTCAATCTTGGACAACAAAGAGACATCTTCATCTTCGGTATAATTAATAGTTCATCTAGTGGTTCTTGGTCTACCCTCTTGTATAATCTAATCTTCAAGATGATTTCTTTGTACAAACTATGAAGTCACCTTCAATGGAGCCTTTGATGAAGTCTCATTTTGATCTTTTGTAGGTGTATTTTCAAGAGTCGTTTCTACTGTCTCAGTTTGATCATTTGAAAGTGTCTCTTGATTAGCACTTTCCTCTTCATATTCTTTGCAACTACTTTCGTCATCTTGCTTCTTGTTTTGAAAGATTGTATATTCATAAACCTTCACATTTGCACTTTCAACAATTTTTCGTAATCTCTTGTTATAACATCGATAAGCTTTACTTTTAGAAGAATGTCCTAAGAAAATCCCTTCGCCAACCCTAGGATCAAACTTCCCTTGATTATCTTCATCCCTTCTAATGTAACATGGACTTCCAAAAATTCTGAAATATTTAACTAAAGCATGCTTACCTTTCCATAATTCATCTTGTTATGTTTTGCTCTTATCAACCCACAATTTTGAATGTAAACAGCAGTATGGACAGCTTCTCTCCAAAAAGAATCATGCACCTTAAACTCATTTAACATGCTACGATCCATTTCTTGGACTAATATGTTTTTCCTTTCAACAACACCATTTTGTTGTGGTGTCCTTGCTGCTGAGTATTGTCTTTTTATCCCATGTTTTTTGTAGAAATCTACAAACTCATTTGAGGTGAACTCTCCTCCATTGTCTGAACAAAGACATTTGATTTTCAGACCCTTCTCATTCCACTAAGACTTTGAACGCCTTAAATTTCTCAAGTGCTTCTGATTTTTCCTTCAAAAATGCAACCCAAGTCATTCTTCAAAAATCATCAATTAATAACATAAAATATTGTTCACCTTGCATGCTCTTAGTTCTAGTTGTCCCACATAAATCAGTGTGAATCAGCTCAAGAGTCTTTGAACTAGAATATTCTTTTGACTTGAAACTCCTAGTTTTCTTTACCAACTAGCATTCTCTACAAATGATGTCCAAAGGTTTTGTTTGCTTTGGCATATCTTTAACTGCTTCCTTTCTGCTAATCTGAACAAGATTATCAAAGTCCAAGTGCCCCATCCTTTTGTGCCATAACCATCCTTCATCTTCTTGACTCAAGCAACACTTCTCACGTTTTATATCATTAAGAACATAAAGATTATTAGCACCTCTACTAGCTTCAGCAATGTGTCTACCATCTTTACTAATTTCACAACTATCAGAGTTGAAAACAAGAGTGTGCCCTTGATCACACATTTGACTCACTCAATAAATTATGTTTCAAACCTTCAACATACAAAACATTTTCAACCTTTGTCTTACCATCATCCAAAACAAGAGTGCCTTTACCTGAAATTCTTGTTGATGCATTGTCACCAAATCTTGCCATTCCATCATTTGTTCTTTTGGGAGTGAAGTTTTCTTTTATCTCCTGTCATATGTCTAGAACAACCACTATCAATATACCATTTATCTCTCATTTTGAGCATGTAAGGTTGTTTGCAACTTTGCCCAATCATAGTTTCAACTGATTCTTCTTTCTCTTCTTCTTCTAGATTTTTGTAACTTCTTTTGTTTTGTCCTCCTTTTCTACCTTCATGCTTTATTTAGAAAAATCTTCTATATCACTTCTACAAACTTTTGTAGTATGACCAAAATTATTGCATTTATAGCATACAACATTGTAATTCATCAATGGAGCAAAAGAGTCCCTACTCATAAATTTGAAATCACTTCTTGCATACACTCTACAATTTGTTGCCTTGTGACCAAAACGATTACATGAGAAACAATAACCATAAAAGAAAGAATTGTTAAACCTAGTCATGTGAGCTTGCCTTGAAATAGGTGGTCTCTTGAAAGTGCTATTTTTTATTTTTTATTTTTTATTGTGAATCTTTTGTGCTATCAAAGTTGCTCTTTCACTTTTCTTCTCTTGCAGGCTTGGAACTTTAACCTTCTTCAAATTCAACTCCACCTTTATCAGTAGAAGATTTCTATGAGCTAATGAACTTCTCCAATGACAAAAAATTTCTGATTTTTCATCTCATGATTCAGTTGTAACATTGATTCGTCTAATTTTCTAAGAGAAACTATTTCAGCTTCAAGTTTTTCACAATTTTCTTCCTTTAGCTTAAGCTGATTTCTTATTTCTTCTATTTTTCTAGCTTCTTCAATATGAACTTTTAAATAAACAATCTTCTTTTTCAGCTTCTTCAAGATCTTGAGATATCTTGACCTTTGATTCATTGTCTACTTGTAGTTGCAACTTCAAGTTTTGACTTTTCTTCCTAAGTTTTTTTATTTCACTTAGGTCAATTATGAGTTCTTCTTCAAGGTTCACCTCTCCTTCATCAAAATGATCTACATGTTCTTCATTTTCAATAAGGTCTTCTTCTTTAGCCATGAATAAGATTTATTCATCAGAAAATTCTTCATCACTATCATCTGTAGAGTTGTTATGATCTTTTGAGTAGAGACTTTTTATAAATTTCTTAAACTTCTCCTTCTTACCTTGATACCCCTTTTTAACATACTTTGATTTCCTTTCACTATCACTATCTTCATTCTTAATATAGGGACATTTAGATGCAAAATGTCCTACCTTACCACAGTTCAAGCATTTGAAAGACAACTTTCCTTTGTATTTTCCTGAACCCTTCTTCAATTTCCTCATGAAGTGTGCCTCTTCAGTATCTAAATCTTCATCTGAACTATCACTAGATGCAAGCTCCTCGTCTTTTCCCTTTTTCAAAACTTTAAAGGTTGCTTCCTTTTTGTTGAATGATTAGGAATTGTTCTCATCTCAGAAGCTGTGAGAATACCATGTAGCTCATCTACTGTCAATTTATCAAGTTCCTTCATCTCCTCAACAGCTGAAACCTTTGCATCAAAACACAAAGGAAGACATCTCAATATCTTCTGAACAATGGTGGAGTCATCAATCTTTTCTCCTAAGCCTTTGATAGTGTTAACAATTTCATCTACACGAAGTAGATATACAGTAGCATTCTCTTCTTGCATCTTAAGACTCAAAATTTCTCCTATGTGTCTAAAGCTTTGCCTTCTTGACTTTATCATCTCCATAAGTTTTATGAAGTTTGTCCCAAATTTCATGAGTTGTATCACAATACATAACCTTAACAAATTCTTATTTTGCCAAACCACAATGAATTGCATTCATAGCTTTAGCATTATTTTCAAAAGCTCTTTTTCCAATAGCATCTGTAGGAGGACTTGCAAGAATTGTGTATCCATTTGCCACTGCTCGACATATATCAAATCCAAGAGACATCAAATAGGTACGCACTTGTACGCTCCAAAAGGCATAGTTAGAACTATCAAACAAAGGAGCTCTATTTGTAGAAAGACCTTCATTTGAACCCATGTCTGCTAACAGAATCTATCTCCAAGTGATTAAGCTCTCCATTCGAAGGAACCCTGCTCTAATACCAATTGAAGAGCACACAAAAAAAAACTGAGGGAGGGGGTGAATTAGTAATTGTATAGGAGTAAATTTGCACCCCATATGCAAATCCCCTTTTTTCCTTTATCCACCATAGAAAACCAAGTTTGGAGGCTTAATTACAACTAAGCCCATTGCTTTCATCCCACTTGGCACCTGTTTTGAGTGTCGGTAGAGGCATTTCTATCAGGGACACCCGCACGGCGCGCAGACGTCCGCACAACATGCTTACATCCCTGGAAGATTCATGAGGCTAAACCTGCAGAGGCGTTACACTTCTCATTGGGAGTCAAGTTGTAACGCCCCCTTCGGCCGACCGACCCGAATATAGCCATTTTTCTCCATCCCTTCTTCAAATTCACTCCTTGAACAAGCATTTCAATCCTCTAAGCATTCAAGCAGCCATTCTCACACTCTTACACTCATTCTCAAGCATTCTAGCAGCACCTTTGCACCTCATTGCAACAAACACAACACTCCATCACTTTGGTAGGGTAAGTTGGGAACGAAACACCATTGCAGTAGAGGCTCGAGTACTCTCATTTTCTCCCCCAAACAACCTTGAGTGCTCTTGGTGGAGGTGGTAAGCTTCCCTTTCCTTCCTTCTATCACTTGGTTGAGTTAGCACTTTACTGTTTTGTAGTGCTTTTGTGCTCTTTACTATATTGTTCTCTTTATCTCGCTTTCTCGGTTGTTCGTGGAGGTGGAAACACCTAAACCGGGGTCTAACTGAGGTAGGCCCCTACACAACCACCCAATATTTTCGTCTTTTTGTGTGTAGGAGTACATGCTTTCGAGAAGCTAGCTGGTGAATAGACTCTTCTACGAAATCATCTTCATCACTCTAGCTTTGGAATATTTTCTTTATCACATTCATTTGTACTTCTCATATTTTATAGTGTTGTTTCGCTCTTTTAGAAGTTGCTAGCTAGGCTGCTAGCTCGTTTTCTGCTAGTTCGCATTGTCATTTCGGTCCCCTGGTCGTACAAACACCAGCACACTTGAGAGACGTAGCGCATCGTGCTGTCGTCCCAGAACTGCTCTCATCCTCAGACAGAGAGCTATCCAAGATACAGTGTTGAGCTCAAAAACCAGCTCACCTAGCCTCATGTCGAATCGCAGGATTGCAGAGTGGTTGTAGGACTTTATAATCCTCAACATTCTCATCCTCATTTCCTAACACCCCATTTAGCTGCGGTAAGTTAGGGCAGCCTTCTGCATCTTGGCCCCTGTGACCTGGACCCTTGTAAGTGGTGGTCCCCCTCTCTTACATTTTTGGTGAACCCGACATAAACCAACGTATGTTCATCCGTTGGTGTTGAGACCTCTCTCGTCTACTTCATGACTGTTGTGTTCCTGAGTGTTGTGAAGGTTTATAAGCATCACAACCTAGTCTACAACTTTCGGGTATATCATTAGGAGAAGTATACGACTCCTCCCGATGGAAAGGACAAAGGTCTCGATTGGTCTCTCTACGGGCCTTTTCTTTGGTCTCGCCATTAGTGTGGCCACGCAAGAGCAGTTGTCGAGGAATGACATGGGATTCATTGATGAAACCGATCACGTTCCCACTCCCCCTGTGTCTCCTACACCATCATCGGTGGACGAATATGAGGCCATTCAAATCCCTGCAGAATATGTTGCCGCCCTCGCTAAAGGACTGGGCAACTTAGAGAATCACTTGGAAAGAAATTTGAAGATGGCTAGAGTCGCTTGGGTTGTTAGTGAGTTAAAACATATGGGTAAAGATTGAACAGGCATAGAACTTCTGACTAGCCTCCTCGGTCTCGTCGAAGCATGTGCTCCTTCAAACAATCCTAGCTTCGTACAAGGAGTCACTTTCGAAGAGCATGAAGGACAGTTAGGAGTATTGATGCCTCCCACGTCCGTCTACATGGCCGACGCGGTCCCATCTATCAGTATCCCTTCTGTCTCTGAACAACCTAAAACTATTAGAGTAAACAGGGTCCCCTTAGGCTTTAGCTTCACCCCCCTGTCACCTCTAGTGGTGGAGGCTTTGGCGGGACGAGTGGTGGATTCAGTAGCGCAGGTGGTGCTGGTGGAAGCGACTCCGGTGGAGGTCATGGTGGTGGTTCCAACGGAGGCCCTACTGGTGGCGATGGCTCTGGCAGTGGTTCTAGCAGAAGTCACATCGGTGGTGGCTCTGGAGGTGGCTTTGGCGGTGGTTCTAGAGGAGGTTCCTCTGGCCCTCTATCTTCTAATGACCCTATTCTGAACACTCTTCTTCAGAATATGGGTAAGATGCAGAGCCGGTTGGCGAGTCTTTCCAAAGCCTTTGCCCGACCTATCTTCTAGCCCTTCTTCCAGCACAGCCCATTGTTAGTGGCAATCTTAAACACTCCCTTTCCCCAAGGAATAGAGATCCCTAAATTTGAGAAGTATGGCAGTAAGGGAGATCCACAGACACATGTGTCTGCCTTTAACGCCCTGTGCACAAACTTTTTCCATCATGATGCATTGATGGCTAAACTGTTTCCCCGATGTCTCAAGGACACATCGCTCGACTGGTAATGTTCCTTGCCTGACAACTCTATTTTCTCGTTTGACCAACTTGTGAATCAAATCCTTAGACAAATTCAGGCAAACATCGGGCCAAAGATGACATTTTCGCATCCCATCTGATGTAAAAAAGGAGATAATGATAAAATCATTGATTTCATAGCGCGCTACCAAGCGCTCCTTTCACAAATCTTGTATCAGCTAACTGGTTATGACGTGCAAAAGATTTTTATAGGGAACTTAAAAAGGTCTTGGCAAGAGCAGTTCACCCTTATGAAATACCCTTCTTTCGCGCACTTGTGTGCAGCCTTACGAGAGTACCAAAAAACAATTGTTTAGTTCGGGAGATCCTCCTCGCGCTCCCGTTCTGAGGGGAAGTCTATCGTATCAATCTCTGGGAAAGGAAAGGTCGTTACGATCGTAGTTGCCGCTACTGATAACAATGGTCTCAAGCATAACCGAAAGTCCACAAAGTTATCAAAGTCCTATTCTTCTATCCTAAAAAAGCTATTGAAGGATAAGATCATAACTTTGTCGAGTCCTAAGCCTATTAAAGAGCCTTACCCTAATTGGTATGATGGGAGCATTTATTGTCAGTACCATCGAGTTAATAGACATGATACCGAATGTTGTATGTGGTTGTGTCATGAGATGTAGGAACGCATCGAGGACGGTACCATTCGTCTCGATGGGGGTACACAAAATACTAAAAAATCAATGATGAAAGCTAATAGTGAACTGCAGATATACATGGACCTGTTTCCGCCGCACTCTACTAACATGATGTTGGCGTAACAACTAGCACCTCTGGAGTAAGAGTTGGTACAGACAGCTATGCACACTACGCAATGAGTTCTCTTAAAATTAGGAGGGGAAGCTCCCTCATTGTGCTTGACAAAAATGCTTTGAAAAGGAAAGTATACTAAACTAAATCCTATCTTTTTTCTTTCAGCTATAGAGGTACAAGGCTTTCTCGAAAACTGTATACTTTGCAGCTAAGTAATTTCTGGTTTCACAGATTACTAACTACAACTAGGCTAATTACATAAAATCTATCCAATTTCCTCAAGAAAAACAAAGCATGAGGAAATGGAGCAAGGATGACTATCTGACGATAAACAAGTGTAGATTCTCAACTTGAAGGCAAGGTGGCACATCTATCAGCTCAATCTAAACGAGTTTGTTGGAAACAACAACATACGATAAACTGAATACAGATTCTCAACTTGAAGGCAAGGTGGCACATCTATCAGCTCAATCTGAATAAGTTTATTATTCACACACATCACACGATAACCAAGTACAGATTCTCAACTTGAAGGCAAGGTGGCACAACTATCAGCTCAATCTGGATGAGTTTATTGAACACAAAACAGATTTTAACTAAGGAAAGAATTCACCATTATAATTGCATGAAACCCTATGTGGCATAACAATTCATCATAATAGTAAAAACGCATGAACAGATACAGAACGAGCAATATTGAGGGCAAGGTAGGCACATCATATATTTCTCTCGTGCAAAATTTATGTACAAATGAGCAAAAGCTCTTATTTATAGACATCAAAAGGTGTACGGAACCCTAAAATCACCTTGAGTCAACTACAGTCTTGCAATGCATGCAAGATTTATTGCTAAGCCCTAATAAAGCAAACTCTACAGTTAACAGGAAAACCACCATCAGTTAACCGAAACATCTAATCTAAAAATGGACAATTGTGAAAGCATGCACGTCCTTATTGAAAGCATGTTAACTGGAACACTACTATCAGTTAACGTAAACCCTAAATAAAACTCCAAGTGAATAAAGCTGGTCTCAGAATAGATATGCATGTGATGAAACAACGAGTTAACTTGAAAGGCTAACGCCAAGTTAACTCCTGTGTATAAAGTCTATTAGAGGTGGGAATCAAGTCTATCGATGATCTCGGCAAATCAATCCCTCAACGAGATTGTTAATCGCATCACTATCTAGAGCTCGATACTCGGCGAAGAATGCTATGCTGCGCAGCATGTCCTCACCGGTTGTGATCGGGACTGAAGTTTCACCCATACTCCTTGTTGCTTGATCGAACAACGATGACATGGTAAGCTGATTAATCTTACAGCCAACGGTCTCCCATTGAAAATAGTATGAGCGAGTGCTTGGAGCTCGGACGTACATCGGTAAGCTCAACATACGCACCAACTCAATCTGATATCGACACGTAAGCGAGATACTAAGGTCCTCACAAACCGGAGTGCACTAGTAACGTGCTCTCTACTCTCAGCCAACTCTGACGCCATAGTCTCCTCTATCTTTGCCTTGAAAACCAATTGTGTTTTCCAAGAGTAGATAGCCTCTTTATCCTCTGCATCTGTGACTGATTCATATGCCATACTCAGGTGAGCAATCATAATCTCATCCCGGGGTCTGTTAATTGCCATGTCTCGCTCCTCATCCTGGAGACGTAAACGGAGCTCTCGTGCATTGTACCGCAACTGATATAACTCTGTGAGCATAGAACGGCCTCTAGCAACGAACTCCTCCTCCCACTCATCCAAACGCTTGCCATATGTAACTAAATGATTAAGTTGACCTTGCTCTGTTGGAGGCTCGAGCATCGGTGGGAGTCTGGTAATGGCATCTGGCCTGTGAACAAGGCTAGAAATGTACTGACGAAGCTGTCTGATTTCAGCCTTGAAGGCTGCCTTATCCTCTACGTCTTTCAGCATTCTATCCCTGGCACTGTCTGTAGCAACTTGTAGGAGATCAACCTGAGTCTAGCGTGTGCTACGACCAAGGTTGACTGTGATAACTCCAAAGTCCTGAGATTCCAACTCATCCAAACTCTTCCCCTGTGGAGGTATAGCAGTCTCAATGACAATCTCCATGTCAGTATTCCTCTCTACGTGGACCATGTTCTTGATCCTCTTGTCTGGCGCAACCTGGTAAGCATGATCAAAATCTGAATGATTAAGGACATAGGATGGCTGCCTCCTCTTCCTTCCCAGCTGAGACTCAATCCAAGACTGATCTCGGCTAATGCTACTAGAAGGGTTTGTACAAGCAACAGGAGGCTTTGACGAGATTGAATATGTAGAGGCGCTACTGCGAGATGAGGAGTCTAAATCCAATTCAATGTGAATTTGGGCTGGTGACTGCTCCAGAAGTGGTGTAGGAACTTGTGGCTGAACCTCAGGCACTGGCGGACTCTGCACTAGCCTCTGAATTGGCTCTGTAATAGGCTGTCTATCAAGCTCCGTATGTGTATTAGTGGCAAGCGCCTTGCCTTTTGAATTGTTTGGCGCTTCACCTTTCTTAGGAGGGTTACTCTTCTTCTGTTTAGGTTTTGATGAGGAAGGTAGTGAACGATTCACCACTGCTGGCGGCTCTACTCTAGGCACACTTACCCTCCTGGTCCTCTTGCTGTCGAGGTAAAGTATACTATTTTGAATAACTCTACTTGACCTCTCCTTTACCATTGCATACTCCTTGGCGTACCAATCAATTGCTAGCAACGGCTGTGTGTCAACCTGCTCTCTGAAAAACTGAGGAAGAACTTCTCCCTCATCATCTGATAAACCTCACACATCTTATGCCAAGAAAACAGAAATCTGTGAGAGAGAAGCGGCCGTAACTACGTCTGCGAACCTCAAAATCATCTACGCAATTTGCCCAATAATCCTCCATAGAAGGCTCATGATATGTGCGCCCAGCAAGGCGAGTTGTGTAATGACCTGAAAGATCATAGGCACGAGCCTCAACAACATATTTGATATTTTATTTCTCAAGCTCCTGTCCTGCAACTTTGGCATCAACTGTCGTCTTGCACCAATACATTCCGAACTGAAGAGGAAAGTTGGCAGCTGGTCTATGTTTGCGGCGTAGAAGACGATGAACATCATGCAACTGCCTCAGGAACTACATAAAGACTATCTTATATGAGGGATAACGTGGAAGCATAGCTGGATTTCCTATAAAACCATATACTCTGATGTAGGTGTATGTCGAGAACTAAATAAACCAATCCGCCCAACCATCCATCGCTGCTCTAGCAACTGCCGAGATACGAATGTGCAACTCTCGGTCCAAATTTCTCACTATATAAGTCAGAAAAGCCTCATGAACACGCTTGAAATGACGTTCAGCCTTAGTGAACTCAAGCTGATCATAATACTGATAGACTTTCTGAACACTGAGAATGCCCACGGTGTTTAGTCCTCGGAACTGACCCTGATAAGCAATCAAGTACACGAGATAAGAACACATGTGAAATTCATGAGCAACTAGGAAACCAGTGATCTGCTTGTGGATAACATCGCTGATGAAGGATGCCCAGTCATAATGCTCCTGCCCAGATATGATGCGACCAATGATGTAATACATCCAAGGCTGGAAAACATTAGCATGCAATTGACCTGAGACATAATTCAAGAGTGTAATTAGAATCGAGTACTCATCCTTGTACTCACCATGACCCACATTGTTTGGCAATCTGTTCTTCGCTTGCTTTAACCATCTTTCTACCATTTTATTCTAGCACTTGTCCACATCAGCATTGAATGCATGCTCGCACTGCTCCATAGAAATAACTAAGCTGTTCGGGTGCTGAGGTATACCAAAACTTCTTTCAACGTCCAAAGGCTTGAGACTGCAAATAACTCGTCTATCTACTGACACTATCTCACAAGTAGTAGAGTTGTAATGCTTAATACAAGACATCACGAACTTGATACAATGAACCGAGATAGGAATGGAAGCAGCCTCCAATAACCCGAACTGCTGATTGTTTTGAATAATCGAACCTCTGATCTTGACTGGATCCAAGACTGCTTCTGGAAGCACCTTGTGAAGATTCGTCTCAACTGTCCCAATGAAGTCGTAAGGACTAATTTGGTCCTATATTCGAGCTAAGTGTACTGCATTCTGAAAAACTCGCCTGTTGATTGTGAACTTGACTATGTTCTGACAAGATTTCTGGAAAGCTAAAAATAGCCTGCTGAGGCTAAAAATAGCCTGCTGAAGAGTTATTTTCGGCGAAAAATCTGAGATATGAGTTTTGTCTAGAAAAAGACTCTAAGACAACCTAGAACGTCAGAAATGTGAAAATCTAACCTCCACTTGATCATGCAAAGAGTTTTCAGTTGAGAAAATTAGTAACTCGAGAACAAATGTTCTGAAGTTAAAAATTCTTGAAAAATTAAACACATGATTTTAATTCGAGAAAGTTATATAGAAATGATCTAGATGTTTAGACTTGTCAAATTCGCCAATTTCAGGAACATGCGAATTGGATTTTGAGAGAAATTTGAGAATCAAGGAAGAGAAAGACGTTTTTTATAAGATCTTTCTTTTGTGAAAATCGCCCCTGTTCTTCAAAATTGCTGATGAATATGAACTTTAACCTGCAAAAAGAATGAATTAATGAAATCGCCTTTGATTGTTGATGATAAATTCTCCTTTGCCTTAAAAATTCGTCTTTGCTTGTAAAATCGCCTTTGCTCTGAAGAATTGCAAATTTCAATTGAAGTTGTGAGAATGAACAATGATGGCGCCATGCTTAAATAAAGAAAATTTGTACCATCTTGTTCACTGCAAGATTTAAAACCTTAACGAAAATAGAAGGCTTCTGATTGGACCCCCTTCAGTTACACTGCCACTGACTTAAAGTTCAAAATTTAAATAATAATAAAATATTCATTATGCAATTTGCAAAGGCGCCTAATTTTAGAAAATCGCCATTTAATAAAAAAATATGCAAAATAAATATTAAATATTATTTAACTTCAGTTGACAAAATGAATGAAGCTTTAGGATTCACCGGCTATCTTCATTGATCCCGAAAAGTCATTATTTGGCCTCATAGGCATCCATTTGCTCAAGATATGACACTTTTTATTAACTTCCTACTTTGTAGCTAACTACAAAGTTACAACTGACCATCTTCATCACTAATTTCTGGGTGCGTTGCGAAACTGGACTAGAGTAGCACTGATGTAAGGAAGACATCATCTGCAAATTTTGCCATCTTAAGGGTCATCTTGAAGGGCACCCCTGAGCTACAGGGGCGCAATTAAACCATCTAAGGAAGTTCTGTGATGTGAGCTCACTTCATAAGCTCATCTTCTGATGTCGACTGTCGGAGCTCTGGGACTCGGATGACTACATTTGATAGCTCGTCGGACAAGCAGACTAGTTGTGAAGAGATTGACTGCATCAACCATCAAGAAAACCAAGATCTAACTCTCCTTTAAAGAATGTTCCCTTGAGCTACAGGGGCGCAAAAGTTGTAAAACAACAAGCTTCTGCAGACTGCAACCTCTGGAATCTTCAACTTCTGATGCCTGTAACCGGAGTTACGAGTCTCAGATAGCCTCACTGGATAGCTTATTGGGTAGGCAGACTAACTCTGAAGAGTTTGACTATATGCTTGAGCATTTACCACAAAATTTAGACCTCCAAATAGAAGGGCGCCCCTGGGCTACAGGGGCACAATTCTGCTTTTCCTTGAGAAATCTTCAAGAATTGTCCATTGAAATCATTATTTTGGCCACTAAAATGACCATTCAAAAGTATAATTGTCGCTGTGAAACGCTCCTCCATCATGAAATGCTTTGTTCTGAGTCTCATTCAGGTTCTAATCAATGAAACTGCCTTTGACTGACAAAACATTAACAAAACTCCATGCTTAATATTGCCCAAAAACTGTATTAATCATCATTTTAACAAGGTTTAGACCATTTTATGCAAAATGCCTTGATGAAGCAAAAAATTTGGTTTGGGTACAACATTAGGCTCCGTCTGGTGACCATGTCGGATACCTACGGCATAAGAGAACCTAAGAATCTCAGTGTTACATAGACCAGTGACTTATAATTGGGCATCAAAGTCATGACTTTCCCTAATCACATAAAACATTTGGAGTTTCCTAAAAACCTAACCTAAAAAAAAAAATCACTTAAAACAAGACTACCTAAATCACCTAAAACACGACAAAACATCACGGAATGGGGAAACACAAAACAACATAACGATAAAGCATAAAAAGTACTTACAAAGTATTTACAATATCACTCCTCCCCCGAAGGGTTGAAGTGCTTAAGATACTACCCGCTATAAGGAAGCAGGAAGAGCCTTCCATCCTGATGTGAGAGAATATATGTGTTCTCTCCTGCAGATTCATGAATCTAGAAAGGCCCTAACCATAAGGAATCAAATTTTCCATGCATTCCTTTTGGCTCATGCCTTTTGTCCCACAAAAGGACTTGATCTCCAACTTCAAAGTCTCTGTGACGAGCCTTTTTATCAAAAATCTTCTTCACTCTTTCCTGTTGTTGAGTGATTTTGTCAACAACCTCTGTCCTCTCCTCTTGAAGTTTCATCAGGAGCAACATCCGCTTCTGAATAGGATCATTGAATTCTTCATCCTCCACTGCAGATGCCAATTGTAAAGCATATATCTCCAAGGTAATGGGCAGAATAGCTTATGTACCATACAAAAGTACGAAAGGAGAGGTGCCAATAGCTCTTTTAGGAGTTATACGATCAGCCCAAAGGGCGTCATATAACTTGGTATGCCAAGCTCGTTGATTTGACTCAACTAACTTGCGAATAATTGTCACAATGTTCTTATTGGATGATTCGGCCTGTCCATTACCCTGAGGGTAATAATCTGACGAATGAGACAGCATGATGCTGTGATCAAAACAAAAACTCAAAATCTCCTCTGACGAGAAGCAAGTTGCATTATCAGCCACAATTTTTCGAGGAACTCCGAAGCGAGAAATGATATTCTCCTTGAGAAAACTACAGACCACTTCGGACGTAGCTCGTTTAGTAGGAACCGCCTCAACCCATTTCGTAAAATAATCCGTCGCTGTAAGGACATACACATGCCCCTTGTTGGAACTAGGATTGATAGGACCTATGAAATCAATACCCCATTGCTGAAATGGAGCATCACTGATCACTGGCCTGAGTGGGAGAGATGCCAATTTGACTTTACCAGCAAACTGCTGACATAACTGACATTTGCGAACCCATTCATATGCGTCACGGAACATAGTAGGCCAATAGTACTGTGCCCGCAAGATCTTGAATGCAGTGACCCTCGATGAAAAGTGCCCTCTGCATGCCTGACTGTGAAACACATCCAACAACTTCTGTTGCTGGTCTTTACCGACGCATAGAAGAAAAGTTTCGTCAAGGCCACGCTTGTACAAAATGTTGTTAACAAGCACGAAATTTTGTGCTTTCAATTTCAGTGTTCTTTTCTGCTGTTTGTCCATGTGACGTGGACATTCACCATATGCTAAATAATACCATAGAGGTGTGTACCATTCTTCCGCAGAATCAACTAATAGGACCAAAGGAAGGTCCTCTTCAATTTCTTGTTTCGAACCAATTCCACCATTGCTCTGGAATTTGCGATCTCCATCTTCCACCAACAACCGACAAAGACCTTGTCCGCGAACAAGCTTGGTTGGTTTAATCTCCAGATCATATTCTTGAACTTTCGCGATCCAATTTCCCCTCTTTGTGCCCATCTACTGGGTAAGCACGCTTTTGACTGCTGGATCGGTGACATACACTGTTGTATGTGAATTCAAGAGATAAAATCTAAAATTCTTGACAGCTCTGACGACAGCATAAGCGTTCTTCTCAATCTGGGAATAACGCATCTCAACATCTTTAAAATTAGAACTCATAAAAGCAATAGGAGATTCTCCCTCCTCACTGAGCTTCTGTGTCAGAATGGCAGACAATGAATGATCTGAAGCATAACAATAAAGAATAAAATCCTTCTGAAATTCAGGCCAAACTAACACTGGTGCATTAGCAATAGCTTCTTTGATTTTAGTAAAGGCTTGTTTGCCTTCGTTCGTCCACACAAAAGTAGACGTCTTCTTCATCATGGCTGAGATCTCCTTTGTCAGCTCTAAGAAATCAGGTACGAACCTTCGGATAAAGTTAACTTTAGCGAAAAAAGGAGTGCACCTGCGTTTTGCTTGTAGGGAGAGACAGGTTTCTGATTGAATCCACCCGATATGGATCTATTCTAGTACCTTCTTTGGAAACGACATGGCCAAGTAACTTGCCCTCCATCACCGCAAAGATTGTCTTCTTCAAATTCAAAGATATTTTGTGATACCTGCATCTCTCGAACACTTCCACAAGGTGTGAAAAGTGATCATTCCGTTTATCTGAAAAAACAGTTAAGTCATCAAGGTAGACGACTATGATCTTATTTCTAAGATCCCCAAACGCTAGATCCATGGCTCTTTGAAAAGTAGCACCGGCGTTGATAAGGCCGAAAGGCATCCTCTCATAAGCAAACATTCCCCACGGCGTGGTGAAAGTTGTTTTGATTTGATCCTCCTCAGCCATTGCAATCTGATTATAGCCAGAAAAACCATCAAGAAGTGATAGCATTTCTGATCCGGTAATTGTCTGCAATGTATGCTCCATGATAGGTAAGGGATAGTTGTCCTTTAAGGACGATTGATTCAAGTTCCTAAAATCAACGCAAATTCTAATTTCTCCATTTTTCTTGCGCACAGGAACAATGTTTGACACCCAGGTGGAGTGATGAATAGGAAAAATTATCCTTGAATCCACCATCTTCTGAATTTCCGCGTAGATAGTACTCTGAATTCACGAATTATAATGTCTCTGTTTCTGCCTCAAAGGCTTAACCTCAGACTTCAGCGGAATTGTGTGAGACAATTCAATGGGTGTGAAGACCTTTAAATCTTCATATGACCAGGCAAAAGCATCCTTGTATTGCTTGAACACGGCGATAAACCTCTCAGTCTCCTCAGGAGTACAACACTTGCTCAAATTCAAAAGCCGAGGCTTGTTTTCAGTACCTATGTTGACTTGATTATATTCTGATGAAAAATTCACCCCTGACTTTTTCTGATTTTGGATGTAACGATCATGCCTGTCAAAAATATCCTCTAAGGATACAAAACCTTTAGGAATCTGATTTCCTTTCAATTGTATGATTCCAGATTCTATAACCTTAGAGTCTTTAGCAATTGATTCTTTGTGAGAAGTTGAACTTCCTTCAAAGAACAATTCTTTGTAGTTGTCTCCCATGACAAGAAATTCTTCAATATCTTCATCGTCGTTGAAGACTTGCCAGTTGTCTGAATTATCAGGAACAGCTGGTCTATAGATTAACTCAATAGCAAATGAGTTCCGACGAAAGTCAGAGTTAGGCATAAAAAGAGCGACTGAAACTGCAAGTGCATCAGCTCTGCTATTGTTCATTCTTGAAACATATTTGATGTTAAACGCATCAAACCAATTGATTGCATTCCACACCCTCTGCCTGTAGTTCTGGAGACGATTCTTTCTTACTTGAAACTGCTCTCTAACTTGCTTAACGATTAGCTCTGCATCTCCTTCAACTTGAAGCAGCTTGATCCCCATATCCTTTGCGTTTTTGAGACCTAGCAAAAGTGCCTCATATTCGGCAGTATTATTAGTGCAATCGAATTGCAACCTATATGCAAAAGGATATAAACGACCTTCGGGAGAGATAATCACTACTCCCGCTCCGGAGCCTGAAGTCGAACAACTGCCATCAAACTGCATCATCCACATCTTCGATTCTTCACTTGACAACTCTGTGGAGAGTGCAAAATTCTAACAATCTTCCGTCACTTCGGACACCATAGCATATGTGCCTGGACCCGGTCTTGATACAACACTTGAGCATGTGGGTCCTGGGACTTCACCACTATAAACTTTGACTTGGTTTCCGGTTCCAGCTTGAAAGTGCCTTTCTTTAATGGGATTATCACGAACAACCAATCCATCTGTATTTCTCCTCCAAGGTCTTTGCAGAAACTTCTACTAAGTAACATCCCGTAACTAGTAGGAATATCAGCCACTAGGATGGTCATCATGATCTTTTTCTCTGGACACGACGCTAGCCTTACTTGCGCATCTTTGAGTTGACCGACTAATGGCACCGGCTTGGACTCAAGTGAATAACACTTTTCCTGAGTAGGGGTGCACGAAAGTCCCAACACGGTCATAATTTGTAAGGGAATAACGTTGTCTGAAGCTCCGCTGTCAATTATGCAATTGCTCAGCTTAAAACCTCCTATATAGAGAGATATGTAGAATGGCTTGGGCTTCTCTTCTGCAGGAACTGAAGATTGAAGCAATGTCGGCTGAACGACAGTCTTCTTTTTAAGAACATTCAAGATTCTATCCAGTTGCTCTGGATGATCTTGTAAATACTCCAGTTGAGATATCTGTACCTTCGTCTTCATCATGGAAGACACGATGTCAAAACTTGCAGAAGACGTATCTAAAGCAGTTGGCAGAATATTCTCTTGTGAAGGTTTAAGATTGGAAGTAGAAGCTGCTTCCTTTGCTTTTGTATTCAAATTCCGCTTTTCCTCTTCCTCCTTTTGTGCCTTGAAATGTTGAGCACGTGTGAACACAGGTGAGGTGATATTCTCATGATTCACTGCAAGAGAAAAACGGCGGGATTCTTTTTCTTCTTCATTTACGGGTTCTCGATCAAAGTATCTCGTTGAGAAGTCGCCATCAAACTCGTCTATCTGTGAAGAGACGACGTTTGAACTGGAAGGTATGAAGTCTGAACTAGGAGCAGAATTGGCAAATCCCATGAGCTGATTCATTCTCTGATTTTCCGGACAAGTAGCTCCGGTGTGCTCAACTGAATCATGGAACGTGCAAAAGACTGTGGCCTTCTCAGCTTCATTATTCTGTCTCGGTTATCCTTGCGGAAACTTTGACTTGAAATTATTGTACAGCTGGAAGTTATTTCTCCTTGGTTGGTACGGTTGTTGTGGTTGAAAAGGTGGTGGTGTGGGAAAGGCTGGTTGCCCTTGAGGTGGTGACTGTCTCTTTAGTATTGTCACCTCATTTGCTACCTTTTGTTGCAACGGATCGGCCGACGCTTGCATGAGCGGCCTGATCAAATCATCTTTCATCTTGCCTATTGTAATCATGTTATCTTCAAGCTTGATAGCTTCCTCCTGAAGGTGTTGTAGATCATCTTCG
This sequence comes from Sequoia sempervirens, assembly GCA_007258455.2. Taxonomy (NCBI): domain Eukaryota; kingdom Viridiplantae; phylum Streptophyta; class Pinopsida; order Cupressales; family Cupressaceae; genus Sequoia; species Sequoia sempervirens. The sequence goes on along the minus strand of VDFB02159488.1, from coordinate 104,510 downwards.
CTTATCTTCAGGAAAAACGCAATTTCTGATGGCAGCGCGTTGATGAAAGAACTCATCAAAATCTCATCAGATGGATTCAAGGTGTGAGAAAGACGTGTAACAAGGCGATTAAACCTTGCCACGAATTCCCTCATCGGTTCATGCTTTTCCATCTTTGAATTTGAGAGTTGTGCAAATAGTCTATGACTGTCCTCGGTAGGCTTGAATCTTGCCAGGAACTTCTCGCTCATGACGGCCCAACTGATGACAATTCCTGGCTCAAGATTATTGAACCAGTCTGCTGCGTTGTTCCCAAGAGTCTCCACGAAAAGACGTACGACAATGTCTTCATGCGCAACATGCAAAACGGAACAAGCCGCCGTGAATGCTGATGGATGTTCATCTGGATGTTTGGAACCATTGCCATGAAATCTTGGGAAAAAACTTGTGTGAACCCTTAGGTAGTTCATGATGTCCTGCTAGAGCCAACGGTCCAATATTGTCGTCCCAAGGCAAGGGGGCTGGACGTCTTGGATTTCTTCCATTACGACCATTGTGATTATTGTGATCATCATTGTTACGATCACCATTGTTACGATCACCCATCTCTGCAGTTGGAGTGGGAATCTCTTCTTCAAAAATTTCTGATTCAGTAAACTGATCAGGAGCTTCTTCGAAAATAGAGTCTGGCTGGATGGGAGGATGACCTCTCCTTTTCTAATATAAACTCGGTATGCTAGGATGCTTAATTCCACGTGGGAGGTGGAAAAACTGGTCTACCTGCTGCAAGATCTACTTTCTCTTCTTCTTGGTCTAGAGTTGTAGCCGCGTTTCTCCACTGAGCGGTAGATGTATGATTTTCAAAAATAAAAGTGCACAAGCTACTGATAATATCTGACTGTTCTACTTTGATGAAGACTAAATTCGGCTGTATAACAGGCGGACTTAGTGCTGGTTGTCATACTAGAGCAGTAGGACGCCAAATAGTCATAACCGTGACATGAAGTTTTCGAGGCCTCGTGCCCCACGGTGGGCGCCAGAAAACTATTGGCGTAACAACTAGCACCTCTGGAGTAAGAGATGGTACGGACAGCTATGCACACTACGCAATGAGTGCTCTTAAAATTAGGAGGGGAAGCTCCCTCGTTGTGCTTGACAAAAATACTTTGAAAAGGAAAGTATACTAAACTAAATCCTGTCTTTTTCGTTTCAGCTGTAGAGCTACAAGGCTTTCTCGAAAACTATATACGTTGCAGATGAGTAATTTCTGGTTTCGCAGATTACTAACTACAACTGGGCTAATTACTTAAAATCTATCCAGTTTCCTCAAGAAAAACAAAGCATGAGGAAATGGAGCAAAGATGACTATCTGACGATAAACAAGTGTAGATTCTCAACTTGAAGGCAAGGTGGCACATCTATCAGCTCAATCTAAACGAGTTTATTGGAAACAACAACATACGATAAACTGAATACAGATTCTCAACTTGAAGGCAAGGTGGCACATCTATCAGCTCAATCTGAATAAGTTTATTATTCACACACATCACACGATAACCAAGTACAGATTCTCAACTTGAAGGCAAGGTGGCACAACTATCACTCGATCCGGATGAGTTTATTGAACACAAAACAGATTTTAACTAAGGAAAGAATTCACCATTATAATTGCATGAAACCCTATGTGGCATAACAATTCATCATAATAGTAAAAACGCATGAACAGATACAAAAAGAGCAATATTGAGGGCAAGGTAGGCACATCATATATTTCTCTCGTGCAAAAGTTATGTACAAATGAGCAAAAGCTCTTATTTATAGACATCAAAAGGTGTACGGAACCCTAAAATCACCTTGAGTCAACTACAGTCTTGCAATGCATGCAAGATTTATTGCTAAGCCCTAATAAAGCAAACTATACAGTTAACAGGAAAACCACCATCAGTTAACCGAAACATCTAATCTAAAAATGGACAATTGTGCAAGCATGCACGTCCTTATTGAAAGCATGTTAACTGGAACACTACCATCAGTTAACGTAAACCCTAAATAAAACTCCAAGTGAATAAAGCTGGTCTCAGAATAGATATGCATGTGATGAAACAACGAGTTAACTTGAAAGGCTAACGCCAAGTTAACTCCTGTGTATAAAGTCTATTATGAGAGGTGGGAACTGAAGTCTACTGATCGTGATCTCGAGCAGTCAATCCCTCAACGAGATTGTTAATTGCATCACTATCTGGAGCTCTGATACTCTGACGAAGAATGCTATGCCTGCGCAACATGTCCTCACCAGCTGTCATCTGGGACTGAATTTCGCCCCTACTCCTTGTTGCTTCATCGAACAACGCTGACATGATTGTAAGCTGATTAATCTTACAGCCAACGGTCTCCCCATTGAAAATAGTATGAGCGAGTGCTTAGAGCTCTGACTGTACATCGGTAAGCTCAACATACGCACCACCCTCAATCTGATATCGACACGGTAAGCGAGATACTAAGGTCCTCACAAACCGGAGTGCACTAGTAACGTGCTCTCTACTCTCAGCCAACTCTGACGCCATAGTCTCCTCTATCTTTTCCTTGAAAACCAACTGTGTTTTCCAAGAGTAGATAGCCTCTTTATACTCTGCATCTATGAATGATTCATATGCCATACTCAGGTGAGCAATCATAATCTCATCCCAGGGTCTGTTAATTGCCATGTCTCGCTCCTCATCCTGGAGACGTAAACGGAGCTCTCATGCATTGTACCGCAACTGATATAACTCTGTGAGCATAGAACGGCCTCTAGCAATGAACTCCTCCAACTCATCCAAACGCTTGCCATATGCAACTAAATGATTAAGTTGACCTTGTTCTGCTGGAGGCTCGAGCATCGGTGGGAGTCTGGTAATGGCATCTGGCCTATGAACAAGGCTAGAAATGTACTGACGAAGCTGTCTAATTTCAGCCTTGAGGGCTGCCTTATCCTCTCCGTCTTTCAGCATTCTATCCCTGGCACTGTCTGTAGCAACTTGTAGGAGATCAACCTGTCTGGCGTGTGCTATGACCAAGGTTGATTGTGATAACTTCAAAGTCCTGAGATTCCAACTCGTCCAAACTCTTCCCGTGTGGAGGTATAGCAGTCTCAACGACAATCTCCATGTCAGTATTCCTCTCTACGTGGACCATGTTCTTGATCCTCTCGTCTGGCGCATCCTGGTAAGGCTGATCAAAATCTGAATGATTAAGGACATAGGATGGCTGCCTCCTCTTCCTTCCCAGCTGAGACTCAATCCAATAATGATCTCGGCTAATGCTACTGGAAGGGTCTGTACTAGCAACAGGAGGCTGTGACGAGAGTGAATATGTAGAGGCGCTACTGCAAGATGGGGAGTCTAAATCCAATTCAATGTGAATTGGGGCTAGTGACTGCTCCAGAACTGGTGTAGGAACTTGAGGCTGAACCTCAGGCACTGGCAGACTCTGCACTAGCCTCTGAACTGGCTCTGTAATAGGCTGTCTATCAGGCTCCGTAAGTGTATTAGTGGCAAGCGCCTTGCCTTTTGAATTGTTTGCGCTTCACCTTTCTTAGGAGGGTTACTCTTCTTCTGTTTAGGTTTTGACGAGGAAGGTAGTGAACGATTCACCACTACTGGCAACTCTGCTCTAGGCACACTTACCCTCCTGGTCCTCTTGCTGTCGAGGTAAAGTATACTGTTTTGAATAACTCTACTTGACCTCTCCTTTACCGTTGCGTACTCCTTGGCGTACCAATCAACTGCTGGCAACGGCTATGTGTCAACCTGCTCTCTGAAAAACTGAGGAAGAACTTCTCCCTCATCATCTGATAAACCTCCCATATCTTGTGTCAAGAAAACAAAAATCTGTGAGAGAGAGAATTAGCCGTAACTACGTCCGCGAACCTCAAAATCATCTATGCAATTTGCCCAATAATCCTCCATAGAAGGCTCATGATATGCGCGCCCAGCAAGGCAAGTTGTGTAATGACCTGAAAGATCATAGGCATGAGCCTCAACAAGATATTTGAGATGATATTTCTCAAGCTCCTATCCTGCAACTTTGGCATCAACTGCCGTCTTGCACCAATACATTCTGAATTAAAGAGGAAAGTTGGCAGCTGGTCTATGTTTGCGGTGTAGAAGACGATGAACATCATGCAACTGCCTCAGGAACTCCATAAAGACTGTCTTATCCGAGGGATAACGTGGAAGCATAGCTGGATTTCCTATAAAACCATATACTCGAATGTAGGTGTATGTCGGGAACTGAATAAACCAATCCGCCCAACCATCCATCGCTGCTCTAGCAATTGCCAAGATACGAATGTGCAACTCCCGGTCCAAATTTCTCACTGTATAAGTTAGGAAAGCCTCATGAACACGCTTCAAATGATGTTCAGCCTTAGTTAACTCAAGTTGATCATAATACTGATAGACTTTCTTAACACTAAGAATGCCCACAGTGTTTAGTCCTCGAAACTAACCCTGATAAGCAATCAAGTACACGAGATAAGAACACATGTGAAATTCATGAGCAACTAGGAAACCGGTGATCTGCTTGTGGATAACATCGCTGATGAAGGATGCCCAGTCATAATGCTCCTGCCCAGATATGATGCGACCAATGATGTAATACATCCAATGCTGGAAAACATTAGCATGTGATTGACCTGAGACACGATTCAAGAGTGTAATTAGAATCGAGTACTCATCCTTGTACTCACCACGACCCACATTGTTTGGCAATCTATTTTTCGCTTGCTTTAACCATCTTTCTACCATTTTATTCTGGCACTTGTCCACATCAGCATTGAATGCATGCTCGCACTGCTCCATAGAAACAACTAAGTTGTTCAGGTGCTGAGGTATACCAAAACTTCTTTCAACGTCCATAGGCTTGAGACTGCAAATAACTCGTCCATCTACTGACACTATCTCACAAGTAGTAGAGTTTTAATGCTTAATACAAGACATCACGAACTTGATACAATGAACGGAGATAGGAATGGAAGCGGCCTCCAATAACCCGAACTGCTGAATGTTTTGAATAATCGAACCTCTGATCTTGACTGGATCCAAGACTGCTTCTGGCAGCACCTTGTGAAGATTCGTCTCACCTGTCCCGATGAAGTCGTGAGTAAGGACTGATTTGGTCCTATATTCGAGCGAAGTGTACTGCATTCTAATAAACTTGCTTGTTGACTGTGAACTTGACTATGTTCTGACAAGATTTCTGGAAAGCTAAAAATAGCCTGCTGAGGCTAAAAATAGCCTTGAAGAGTTATTTTCGGCGAAAAATCTGAGATATGAGTTTTGTCTAGAAAAAGACTCTAAGACAACCTAGAACGTCAGAAATGCAAAAGTCTAATCTCTATTCGATCATGCAAATAGTTTTCAGTTGAGAAAATTAGTAACTCGAGAACAAATGTTCTAAAGTTAAAAATTCCTGAAAAATTAAACGCACGAGTTTAATTCGAGGAGGTTATATAGAAATGATCTAGATGTTTAGACTTGTCAAATTCACCAATTTCAAGAACATGCGAATTGGATTTTGAGAGAAATTTGAGAATCAAGGAAGAGAAAGACATTTTTTATAAGCTCTTTCTTCTGTGAAAATCGCCTCTGTTCTTCAAATTTGCTGATAAATATGAACTTTAACCTGCAAAAAGAATGAATTGATCAAATCTCCTTTGATTGCTGATGATGAATTCGCCTTTTCCTTGAAAATTCACCTTTGCTTGTAAAATTGCCTTTGCTCTGAAGAATTATGAATTTCTCTTCAAGTTGTGAGAATGAACAATGATGGCACCATGCTTAAATAAAGAAAATTAGTACCATCTTGTTCACTGCAAGATTTAAAACCTTAACGGAAATAGAAGGCTTCTGATTGGACCCCCTTCAGTTACACTGCCACTGACTTGAAGTTCAAAATTTAAATAGTAATAAAATATTCATTATGCAATTTGCAAAGGCGCCTAATTTTAGAAAATCGCCATTTAATACAAAAATATGCAAAATAAATATTAAATATTGTTTAACTTCAGTTGACAAAACGAATGAAGCTTTAGGATTCACCAGCTATCTTCATTGATCCTGAAAAGTCATTATTTGGCCTCATAGGCGTCCATTTGCTCAAGATATGACACTTTTTATTAACTTCCTACTTTGTAGCTAACTATAAAGTTACAACTGGCCATCTTCGTCACTGATTTCTAGGTGATCGGATGATGCTGAGACTGAACTGGTGTATTCAACGCGAAGCCTACAGAGCAAAGAAGAAATGTCTGCTGGGAGTCGTCACTACAAAATCCATCATTTAACACCTCAAAGAATTAGGCACCCTTGATTAAATTGATTTTTAGGAACTAGACTTAACCATTTCCCCAAACTATCATCTGACGCTTCAAACGACTGCCGACGACGAACGATGAACCCTATTGACAGGCAACCAAGCACACTGCATAACTAGAGGTATTATGCATCCAATGAATATATGTAAGGTATTTGAAAAGTGCATTAAGGACCCTTAAAGTAAAAGCGCCCCTGGCTTGAGAAGGCATGAACACCATTTTGACGAAACTGCAACTCTCAACCAGATACCGTACTTTCACTTTTGATATCTGGAGCTGGGATGACCCGATTCAAATATTGTTTGTCTCGACGCATAGCCAAAAGGACATACGAGAGACGTTTCTAGAGGCAATGAAGCAAGAAAACTGCTTCTAAGACCTCAAATAGAAGGGCGCCTTTCCCAAGATGGAATAGACGACCAGACTTAGCCATTTTCTGAGTTCTCTTCGTTTTATAGTGTTTCCTCAAAGACCTCGCACGTACGAGCGTTTTCCAAATCCCGAAGGCTGACGGCTGGGCTCGTCGGATAGCTGGAGTAATTACGCTCAAGTCTCGTGAAGACTACGAACGTGAACAACCTCATCAAACAGGCCGGAAAGCTAGGCGCCTCTGGCCTACAAAAATACAATGAAATTGATATGCCAGTCCGCTCGTGAAATTACGTGCCTGGTTGAATCTCTGCCACAATCTCTCAGAATGTCGGATTAACAGGCAACTTGGTGCGTTGCCAAACTGGACTAGAGTAGCACTGATGTCAGGAAGACATCATCTGCAAATTTTGCCATCTTAAGGGTCATCTTGAAGGACGCCCCACAGCTACAGGGGTGCAATTACACCATCTAAGGAAGTTCTGTGATGTGAGCTCACTTCATAAGCTCATCTTCTTACGTCGACTACCGGAGCTCTGGGACTCAGATGACTACGTTTGATAGCTCGTCGGACAAGCAGACTAGTCGTGAAGAGATTGACTACATCAACTATCAAGAAAACCAAGATCTAACTCTCCTTTACAGAATGCGCCCTTGAGCTACAGGGGCGCAAAAGCTGTAAAACAACAAGCTTCTGCAGACTGCAAGCTCTGGAATCTTCAACTTCTGATGCCTGTAACCGGAGTTACAAGTCTCGGATAGCCTCGCTGGATAGCTTATTGGGTAGGAAAACTAACTCTGAAGAGTTTGACTATATGCTTGAGCATTTACGACAAAATTTAGACCTCCAAATAGAAGGGCGCCCCTGGGCTACAGGGGCGCAATTCTGCTTTTCCTTGAGAAATCTTCAAGAATTGTCCATTGAAATCATTATTTTGGCCACTGAAATGACCATTCAAAAGTATAATTGTCGCTGTGAAACGCTCCTCCACCGTGAAATGCTTTGTTCTAAGTCTCATTCAGGTTCTGATCAATGAAACTACCTTTGACTGACAAAACATTAACAAAACTCCATGCTTGATATTGTCCAAAAACTGTATTAATCATCATTTTAACAAGGTTTAGACCATTTTATGTAAAATGCCTTGATGAAGCAAAAAAATTGGTTTGGGTACAACATATGATTATCAATCTCGTTGATTTTGTTACCCAACCCGCGGCCTATGTTAACATGGTCACGGTGACTTCTCCTGCTCCACCTGCACCCGATTCGCCGAACATTACATTCACATCACAAGATTTTCCCTTAAACAATAAACCCTTTCCTCTCTACATTCCCGCTTGTGTCAATGGTAACATTGTGACAGGAGTCTTGATAGACCATGCAAGTTGCGTGAATTTTATCACTGAGGAAACATTAATACTAAATTCATTACAAAAGGAAAAATATGAAGAAACAAAATCTACCATCTGTACGCATGATGGTTTGAGCCCTAAACCTTACAGCTCGATAACTTTGTCCATCTTGGTTGGACCCAAGGCTGTTGACATAGTTTTCAATGTTATCCCAAAGTCGGATCTGTTCAAGCTGAAGCTAGGCATCCCTTGGCTAGCTTCCATGAATGGAGTCGCCTCTGTTATTCACAATTGTTTAAAGTTTTCCCATGAAGGTATCATGCATGTAATGCATGACACTGGATATCAACCCCTGGTGTCCCATGGTGGATATCCATTGGATCACTTTTGGCCCTCCCTAGTCAGTCTGCTTCCTCTGAGACCGGACCTACTTTACAAGAATTATGTGAGGTATAAGACTAGGGGCAAGGGACAACCGAAACTGACCCTTCATGTGATGTAGCAGTTGGTTACCTCCTCTTCTTGAGAGGAGAAGGAGAAGCCTGTATCGACTGCTCCCTCTTCCCAAAATGGAAAGAAGTCCACGTTGGCTCTCTCTCCTTCCCATAAAGGTAAAGAGAAGGCTACCTCCTCCCGGACTGCCTCATCCTCTCCCCCTTCTTGGGAAGAGTATTGGATGAGTCAGCTCGGCGGCTATCCATTGAGTCTGATGATTCCTCCTTGGCATAGACCCAAGCTCAGGATCATGAATCTCCCTAATGAATACCCCGGACCGTGGTACTACTTATACGGCAAAAAGAAAGGGTCCCAGAGAGAATTCGATCCACAACCTCCTACCGCTTTGCTCCTAAGGCAGTGAACGGGAAGAGGCCCACAGCCGAGGCTCTTGAGCTGACTCCCCTTGCTGCTCCTCAACCTATAACTCCTGCTCCCATCCAAGAATCCGTTCCTCTGCCAAAAACGGTTGTAGTGGGCGTTCCCATGGTCAAGCAGGAGCCTTCTGCTCCTTCGCAGCCTCTAGCCTCCAGCTCCAAGAGTTGTAGAAACCGCCTTGCACATGAACGCAAGTGTCAGCGAAAGGCCCTCTTGGCTGAGCAGGCCGCCTCGCAAAGGAAGGAGGAAGAAAACGACTGCCTCTGCTTTAGGGCCTCCTGCAGCATCTTCCTCTCCCCTTCCTTCCACTTCTCTCCAATCTAGTTTTTCCCTGCTTCTGGCTTCTTATGTGAGTGCAAACATATCTAACCCCAAGGGGGTACAGGTATTCATCGCTCCTTCGGTGGAGTTTCCTTTACTGATTTTTGTTCCTGATATCCAGCCTTTCTCGAAGCTCGTGGATATGGTTAATACCTCGGTTGTATCCACTACGGTTCTTTATTCCTCTTCCTCTACGCCTCTATCCTCGTCTGTGGGGAGTTCATCTCCTTCGACGAAGAAAAAGGTGGAGTGTGATCCTTCTAGCATCAGAGGATGTCAGAGGAGCCCACCTTCTCCACAAGTTGGCTTCATGTTGACTTGTTCTGTCTTGGTGACAGAACCAGTCTCAGCTTCCCTTGAGTTTGTCGCCGCTCTTGAGTCCTTCGGCAAGCCTAGCGATGAATCTCAAGCGCAACCTGCCCCGTCCACTGAAGTTAAACACAACGCTCTTGTGGGGTGCATGTTTAACTCTGTGGATGAAGTTCCGGCCTTGTCAGCGATCTTCACGAAATCACTGACCTTAGCTCCACAAGAGCTCGATGAAGAAGACCTTGTGGGGGCTTCTTCCTTAGCCCTTGTTGCGGGAGGGTTGGGCGCTCCTCCTCTTAACATCCCACCATTGTAGGCTCGTCCTCCTTCCTCCTATGATGATCTAGATTGCGAAGCGGATGACCTCTTGGTCTTATGTCTATGTGTGTGTGTATCGTGATGTGTTCCCCTGTGCTCATGCTATCTGTTCCTGGATGACCCTTGTCACCCCTGTTGGTGCTTGGATACAGGTGTGGTTTTTGTGTCGTAAACCTTCTTCTATTTGTATCATCATTCTTCCATGTTTGTGCTTGATTTTCAACAAATTGGGGACGATGCAAAGCGTTGAGGGCATTTATGCTTCCCTTCCATGTTGACCTAATTTTTTATTTTTTCTGTCTTCTCATGCATTCCTCACATGGCCTAATATAGTAGGGGGTTGATGATAGTTCATATATATATATGAGCAGTTCTGACCTTGAAATATCAGGCTACCCCTGTGCCCTTTATTTGTATTTTTTTCCCCCTTTTGCTTCTTTATCTTTTTCTCTTCTTTGCTTGAGTTGTCCCTCTCATGTGTGACAATGCCTTTCTTCAACATTTCAATTTTCAGAAAATGCATTCGTTGCCAACGAATCTTTTCTTGAAAATCTTCACAAACTTTTCCTTTAGAATTGCATTCTCAACTTGGAACCCTAACGGAATGTGTTTCCTTCATCACGGGTTCGTAAAGAAAGGACTTGAAGACCTTCCTTCGAAGCAGGAACAACTTTGATCTTCCCCTCTCGTGGGGCATATCCTTCATTTCAAATTGCTTGATGATGTGAACATCTTTCGAAAGGATCCCTCAATGATGAATCGTTCTAAGAAAAGAAACATATGCTTTCGAACTGTGTGTCCCTTGAGTGGACCCCCTTTCTTCACAGCGAGTTCCCAAGGGATCCCCCTTTGAAAGTCTTTATCTCAAACAGTTTCTTTCGCGTCTAGCTTGGGGGCAACCTGACTACACCTATTCTATTTCTTCGCGTCTAGCTTGGGGGCAGCCTGACTAGACCTCGCTTTTCAAACAACGCGTCCATTGAGTGGACCCCTCTTCTTTTGAATGGTTCCCAAGGGACCCCTTTGAAAGGCTTCCAAATCATCGACAGTCCGCGCGATTGTTCGCTTACTTGCCTACGTGGCCACTTCCTAACTCTGCGGAGTCTGCTTACTCAGGTTTCCTCCATGCTAAATTTTTTTGGGAATACCTCCCTGCAGGACTAAGAGCCTATAGGGCGCTTCCTTCGGGTTTCCTCCATGCTAGATTTTTTGGAGGACACCTTCCTTGCAGGTCTACGGGCCTATAAGGTGCTTGCTTCATGGGGTATCCTCCATGCTAGAGTCTTTGGGGGACACCTTCCTTGCAGGACTGAGAGCCTGTAAGGCACTTTCTTTTTCAACTTCATAGTTCCAAGCAGCTATGGAGTCCTTTGCTTGCCCTACACCTTCAGGTACGCCAGATCGTGTTTTGCTTCCTCGATGGTTCAGGTGTACATTTCTAACCTTACTCTCTCCTTAATCTACTTTACCGAGCATTCATCAGTGCTTGTGCTCGCTAAAGTGGGGGCAAAATGTATAGGAGTAAATTTGCACCCCATGTGCAAATCCCCTTTTTGCCTTTATCCACCTTAGAAAACCAAGTTCGAAGACTTAATTACAACTAAGCCCGCTGCTTTCATCCCACTTGGCGCCTGTTTTGAGTGTTGGTAGAGGCATTTCTATCAAAGATGCCCACGCGGTGCGCAGACGTCTATGTGGCACACTTACATCCATAGAAGATTCATGTGGTTGAACCTGCAGAGGCATTACACTTCTCATTCAGAATCAAGTTGTAACACCCCCTTCGGCCGACCGACCCGAATATGGCTGTTTTTCTCCATCCCTTCTTCAAATTCACTCCTTCAATAAGCATTTCAATCCTCTAAGCATTCAAGCAACCATTCTCACACTCTTACACTCATTCTCAAGCATTCTAGCAACACCTTTGCACCTCATTGCAGCAAACACAACAGTCCATCACTTTGGTAGGGTAAGTTGGGAATGAAACACCATTGCAACAAAAGCTCAAGTACACTCATTTTCTCCCCCAAGCAGCCTTGAGTGCTCTTGGTGGAGGTGGTAAGCTTCCCTTTCCTTCTATCACTTGGTTGAGTTAGCTCTTTACTATTTTGTAGTGCTTTTGTGCTCTTTACTATATTGTTCTCTTTATCTCGCTTTCTCGGTTGTTCGTGGAGGTGGAAACACCTAAATGAGGAGCTGACTGAGGCAGGCCCCTATACGGCCACCCAACATTTTCCTCTTTTTGTGTGTAGGAGTACATGCTTTTGAGAAGCTAGCTAGTGAATAGACTCTTCTACAAAATCTTCGTCACTCTAGCTTTGGTATATTTGTCGTATCACATTCATTTGTACTTCTCGTATTTCATAGTGTTTTTTTTCTCTTTTAGAAGTCGCTAGCTAGGTTGCTAGCTCGTTTCTTGCTAGTTCACATTGTCTTTTCGATCCCCTGGCCATACAGACGCCAGCGCACCTGAGAGACTCTAGCGCACCGCGCTGTCATCCCGGAACTGCGCTCTCGTCCTCGGACAGAAAGCTATCTGAGATATAGTGTTGAGCTCGAAAACCAGCTTGCCTAGCCTCATGTCGAATCTCAGGATTGCTGAGTGGTTGTAGGACTTTATAATCCTCATCATTCTCATCCTCATATCCTAACACCCTGTTTAGCTGAGGTAAGTTAGGGTAACCTTCCGCATCTTGGCCCTCCGTGACCTGGGGCCTTGCACATGGTGGTCCCCCTCTCTTACAATAATTTAAAACTTTAAAGCTTAAAACCATATTAATCAGCAATCCAAACAGTAAGAGAAAACATTAGGCAAGATGAACACCAATATCACATGGAAAACACTTTCTAGTAAAAACCATGGCAGAACTATGCTTTCATTCACTTCAAATTGGGCACCAACCCAAGAGACTACAATCTCTAGATTACAAAAGTGAGCACCAACTCCCCTGAAGCACCGAATTCAAACAATTGAAGCACCAACTCCAGCGTGATCACCAACTCGCTGAAAATTTTCACAACACTACAACTTTGATTTCAAATACAATCTTTCTGTATGACTTCATCTACATGTTTTTCAAGTTCTTCCAACAAAATTACAAAGACTTGCACAACGTAATGCATGAAGATGTATCCATATGCAACACTAAAACTTATCGGATCTTAGAAGCTTCTGTTAAAACTCTAGTAACAATCTTATATAGCCATGTATTCCACAGAGACCAAGACAGGTAAAACATAGGCACCTCTGTAAGCTAAAGAAAATACTGATTACAACATAATGTTGATACACACATGTGTATAGCTTGAAGATGTAAACAAACCATGATATCTAAATGCAGTGATATCCATGATTTCTAAAAGACTGTGTGATTTTCATACTCATATCATAAAAGATAGAATAGAACCTTGAAATGTTACACGCCCAAATCTCACGCGATTCACACACAGCACTTTGATACACATATTCAGTCTAAACATGGAGATTGCAAATCAACAACACTGAGCACGACGTCAATCAATTCCTATGCACTCCAACACACAGCCTGTATCAAAAATAAAAGAGTGTGATAGCATTTTTCATAATCATGTCTCCCTCCTTAGAAATGCAAACATTTTATCAAGAAGATAAGGAAAAGGCTTTATGTTTAATTTCTCACGTCGACCAGAAGAATAAGGTTCACTCTGAATAAATGCCACAAAGACCAACACAAAGCGCTACACAACCTTCCACGCGCCCAAGAACATACTGATGCAACACGACTCAAATTTTCACATAGAAACAAATAGCTTGATTAAGCAGTTTGATCCCATCACTCCACACCAAAAGCACAAAAAAAAAATTCACTGCGCCTTACAGTAGCGATGCCAAATTTCTAAATGAAAATGTTCATTTCTTTTACACACCCACGATCACTGCCTTACACAGCTCACACTAATAATAAATGGCATCGATGAAATTTTAATGAGCATGTCATATTTCCATGTCGCACAGCATATGCTCAAAAAAATTGTAACAACTGAAAAATTATACATGAAACGTGATTGTAAAAAGAAAGCACCATGACATGAAATTCATAAGCCGTCGGGTGACAATGGAGAAGTCGTCGCCCAAAATAGAATGTTAGAAGTGGTGCGACCATTATGCAAGCCATCATCCCAAAATAGAAGAAACAGAGGTATGCAAAATAAATGCCTAGAAGTAAAGACTCAACAAAAAATTTCAAGCCACCGATAAACATGCAAACAAATAACCATTTGCAAGGCGTTACTAAAGGAAATGTACCTCAAATGGTGACTCGACCTTGATAAAAACAACGCTGACACAACACTTGACTTTCAATTCTGACATGGCATTTGACTTTCAATTCTGACTTCACTTCAATAAAAGAAAAGCTGACACTTCAAGGACCCGTGGAGACCTATTGAAGTGCCTGCCTGCCTATTGGCCCCTCTCAAACACACAAGCCTTTGACATTAATGACAAAATATTTAACACTATGGTTCATACAAGATCATCAGGAGAGTGGGTGAGGTGGCTTATGAGTTGGAGCTACCTGAGAGCAGCAGGATTCATAAGGTGTTTCACGTTTCATGCCTCAAGAAGGCACTTGAACAACAAGTTATAGTTTCAGCAGAGCTTCCACCTCTTGATGAAGAGAGCAAGTTGATCTTGATTCCGAATGAGATTTTGGATGTTCCTGAGAGGAAGTTGAGAAGCAGAACAATCAAGGAATATCTTGTTAAATGGAAGGATCTACCAAGAGAAGATGCCACATGGGAGAATGAGCCTATCCTGCAACATCCATTTGAAATTACTTGTGGACAAGCAATTCCTAGAAGGGAGGACTATAATGTCCCCTTCCAATTGATAGGTCAGATGATTTAATGACATATTTAATTCTCGTAAGTCATTAAATAAAATAAGGGAATTAATTATTCATTATTTAATATTATTCTTTCCAGGTAAATATTACAAATAATATTAATTAATCAATACTATTTAAAGTGACTTAAGTGGAGCTTTAATATTTAAAAAGTCACTTTATTATATTTCCCTCCTAAAGTCAAATTCAAATATTTAAATTTTGATATTTGTGAGGGAAAGGTATTTTCAGAGAGGATACAAAAGGTTCATTATGATCATTGGAGTATAACATTTCTTCTATTTTTCTGAGAGCTACGGCTTGAAGTTTTGGGGGTTTCGGTGGTGAAACGATTCCACCCTAGTCTATGGGATTTGATCAAATTCATGAAGTCTCCATTAGAGACGAATTTGCAGGGGTAATGATTTATTCAGGCAGTTCAAATACAACTTCATTCATCATTCACACTGGTTGATCAGATTAGACTGCTCATACAGAGTAGAGGCTATTTAATGATAAAAGGATTTCTGAATTTATTTGTTGCTAGTAGCCATCTTATACAGAGATCATGGCCTTTCATTATCAGACCAGTGCTACTTTATTGTATTGGCAGATTTTAATGTGATGTTGGCCGCTTCATATTGAGGGGAAATCGTGGCATATTTTGTAGTGCAGCCCAATACTACTGTCAGCCGCACATTAATATGGGAGCATATGAATGGTGTGGAATATAGACTGGTCATAACTGCCACCACCTTCCTTATTTTTCATCGACCCATTTCAAGAGCAATCGCCATATATAGGGAATAAAGTGATTCATTGGTGAAGACTGTAATGTATACCTGCTGCCATACATTTGAGGACTGCACCCAATATATTTTGCTATAGGTTAAGGTCAGGTCTGAAACTAATATTGTAATGATCATGTTGGTATAAATATTGAATATCTGGAAATGTTAAAGCTGTTCATTATAATGAAGAATGAAAGGATTTCTAAATTATCATAATTCTGTTATAGACTCCTGTTAATAGCATAGTCAATATCTCAATATTTGCAATATCAATTGTTCTTTCTCTATGCGCAAATTGCATGGTATTGGGTTGACGAAATACTTGCAATCTACATGGTAACTGTTTGACAATATGTTTGCATTGTCAAACTGGAAAATATCATAAAATTTACAAGGGAACTTTACAGGTCTACAGAATTTCGTTGTCATTTGCACTAGCGGAATTTTAGCTCGTTACTTGCCTTTGCTGACTTTTGGACTGTATCTAGATTGCAGGGAATTGTTGTTCGACTAAACTTAAAGCAAGATTTTATATTTGAACTAGCCGATGGCGGAATTTCGTCTTGCAACTGCACTTGCAAGGATTTGGAGGTCAGGTAAACCTTGCGTACCTTTGGTCTGCATCTACACTTAAGGAATTTCATTATGCTATTGCACTTTTGCATCTTTGCAACAATTCAGTTGTTGAAACCATCATAAACCCGATCAGTTGAACTGCCTATTGTATTGGTTGGACTCCCACACATAGAGAAATAAAGGAGGGAGGAGAACAATGGATGGGGGGTTCAGAAATTCGGAGAAGAAGAATGATAAGAGTGATTTTGGTTTTGTCAAACCAATGTAGAGGTTGATGTAATGCCCAATTTGTTATGAGGGTCTGAATGATCATATTGCTGAGAGAGCCTATGTTGTCATAATTATTGTACTTATTTATTCCTGTTGCAGATGAATAAAAGCTTGTTGTGATTGTGGATTTCTTTGATGATCTTTATTCTATGGATTTGGTGTAGTTTGGCTACGTGATGGGGCAGTGTGATAATGCCCTCCTATCACAATTGCATCACAATTGCATTTTCATCATATTCCCTTAGCTAACAGGTAAATGGCTTAAAAAAAAATCATTTTTTAGAAAGGAAAGAAAAATAAAACTATAGCTAGAAGTGAATAAGTAATATGGACTGTGTAAACATCATATCTCTGAATAGCTGGAATGTAGTATCAATGATTTCTGATTTTTCGCAATGCCATACCAGCAATGGTTTTTCATAAAGTTTATAATTACTTGTATCTAGTAAAATAAAACAAAATCAAGTTGGAGGTTGTGGAATTTTACATTAATATAACATATTCTAAATTCCAAAAAAATGTCAGTATAAATTCACTAGAAATATGGACTGGGTAATCAAACTACAAGAAGTACAAGAATACATTATATGAGCACTGTTCCAAATTGCCACCCAAATAGTCTAGTAAAAGGCCGCTCTTGCAGGCACCACCCAGAAAATGGCATAACACAGAAGAAAATTAAAATAGCAAACTAAATATTCGAAACTGCAAAAATTGTCAAGAGCAACTCACCCAAAACATGCAGCGGTTATTCAAACCACAACCAACCAAAACAAGATGGCATTATAAGAGAACTGCACCAAACTGCTGCAAAAATAGTTTGACGAAAGGCATCTTTCCATGAACTTTGTTACAGAAAAATGCCTGCAAAACTAAATTCATTTGTTTATCCATGTTTTTTGAGAGTTGCAATAGCAGCATCAATAGCATGAGTAGTTTATCCATATTACCAATCAGTAGCATACCCTGCAGATCCAGGTCCAATCGATGATCTGGTTTCAGATCTATACCTTCAAGCTAAAGAAGGATTAACCTAAGTTACCGGTTCGGTTTTGGGTTCGGGTTCGGGTTCGAGAACCCGGTTCGCCGGTTTGGGAAATTTTTTTTTTGAGGTTGGGTTCGTTTTGGGTTCGGTAATACAAAAACATATAAAAATCAGAAATATATACATATTTGCGGCAGTATTTAAGTTCAAAATACACCACCATATTAATAGTCAAATAACATAGCAAAAATACACCACCACTTTATAGTTTATACTCAAAAGTCAAATGTCATGATATAGAATTATAAATTAAAGTTCAAACTTCAAACATAAAAATGTCAAGTGTTTACAATGTCAATCTGAATCATATGGGTCATAAAAAAAAGCAGCATCATTAGCAACATTAGATGCTACATTTTGTGTAGAAACACAAAGAGCATTAGTGGCACTTGCACAAGCACTGCCACTAGCACTGCCACTAGCACCGACACTAGCACTGACACTACCACTCTCATGCTCAGTAGTTGCTTCAAGCTGATAGTCATCATCAATATCAAGTGCAGCTAAGTGACTTGTGGAAGCATCCAAGTCAAGCTGCTCTGGCTCAATATCCCACCTCCTTGTGTCTCCTTCTTTGTAGGAACTATGTTTGTGTGTAAGGAGGCGCAAGTTTGAATGCACATACACCAAGTCCTAAGCCTTTTTTGAATGTAGCCTATTGCGTTTTATTGAGTGGATGAAGGAGTATGTGCTCCAATTCCTCTCATAAGAGGATGAACTAGCAACCTATTAAGACCAAATTAAATTAATAAATAGTTAAGAGTTACAAATTAATTTAACTAAACAAAATTATTAATTAAAATTAAAATTACAAATATAAATTATAAAACTTACTTGGGATAAAACTTTTATTGCAATAGGTTGGAGGTGCATGTATTCTTGCCCATGGAAGTACCACCAACTATGAGCATCCATATTCTGATCAACACTCCCAGAGCATGCAAAAGCCATAAACTCAGCCCTCACTCGATCACGTTGGTCACGATCAGTGAAGATTCTACGAATTGCTGCCTTGTACCCTTGGGCCACTTCACCATCCCTATATGGAGCAACTCTTGATGAAGTAGAAAGTATCTCAGGGCTATAATATTTGGGACTCAATGCAAAAGCGAGAAGATGCAAGGGAGTGGTCATTTTGTTCCATCTATCAACCATGATTTCTATAGCTCTTTGAAGAATTTTTCTTCAGGATCTTCCTCTTTTGCATTGATGATGGATCTCATCTTCTCAATCATTGAGTCAATACCATCATATACTTCGCCCAAACAAGGTCTATCCAAGTCAGTGTAACGGATCATGCTCAGTATGGGCTCGGTGAAACTGACGAGATACTCAACACCATCCCACCAACCATCATCTAGGATCCTTTGCTTGATCCTTGTTGGTAAAATCTAACACTCATGTAGGTTTGTAACGGGACAGTATGTACACTACGCAATGAGTGCTCTTCAAATTAGGAGGGAAGCTCCCTCGTTGTTGGAATGCATGAAAGAGAAAGTAATCTAAATCCTATCTTTTTGTCTCAGCGGAAGAGGCACAAGGTTAGAAAAACTCAAAATTGCAGCCAAGGATTTTTGGTTTCAAGTATCATTAACTACAACTAAGCTAACTACTTTAAATCTACTCTAGTTTCCTCAACTGAGCATGAGGAAATGGAGCAGTGGTTTGACTATCGGACGATAAACGAGTTTCAGACTCTCTACTTGAAGGCAAGGTGGCGAACTATCATCTCAATCTAAACAAGCTTATTGGGCACAAAACAGATTTGAGAATTTACCATGACAATCTTATGAAACCCTATGTGGCATAACACTTGATCATAACAGTAAAGACTCGCAAAACAACTTTTATCATCAAAATCTTATGAAACCCTATGTGGCATAACACTTGATCGTAATGACAAAAGATTCACAAAACAGATTTATCTAAACTATGGGAAGATTTACCATGACAATCTTATGAAACCCTATGTGGCATAACACTTGATCAGCATAGTAAAGACTTCACAAACAGCTTTATCACCACAATCTCACGAAACCCTATGTGGCATAACCCTTGATTATAATGATAAAGATTCACGAAACAGATTTATCACCGTAATTTCTCGAAACCCTGTGTGGCATAACGATTGATCACAATGGTAAATATACATAAAACAGATTTATCATCTCAATCTCTTGAAACCCTATGTGGCATAACAATTGACCTCAATGGTAAATATGCACAAAACAGATTTATCATCACAATCTCACGAAACCCTATGTGGCATAACACTTGATCATAATGGTAAAGTTGCACAAAACAGAAAGAATTCACCATTACAATTGCATGAAACCCTATGTGGCATAACAATTAATCGTAATAGCGAAGACACATGAACAAATACCAAAAGAGCAATATTGAGGGCAAGGTAGGCGCAGCATATATTTCTCTCTCAAGCAAAAGTTAATTACAAATGAGCAAAAGCTCTTATTTATATACATCAAGGTGTAGGGAACCCTAAAATCACCTTGTGTTAACTACGTCTCGCAAATGCATGCAAGATTAATTATTAAACCCTAATGAAGTGAAACTATACGCTTAATCGAAAGCTACCATCGCTTAACTGGCATATTTAACCTAATGGACCATGTAAGCATGCACGCCCTTATTTAAAGCAAAGTTAATCGACACTACCTTAACTGGAAACCCTAACCCTAACTCCCGTGGATGATAATTCCAAGGATGAGATAAGCATGTGTTAAGTCAGCAAGTAAACTCAGAGAAAGTCGAGTTAATTGCTGCTCATGACTCAACCCTCGAAATTAACTGCAGGTTCCAACTGGTAGATCACTCCATGTCATCTCGGTCTAACACTTCGACCAAGAACTCATCAATTTCTCTGTCATCTGGCACTTTGATACTGTCTAAAGCAATAATCTGCTTCTTCAATTCTCTGTCACTTTCTGTAATTGTGTGCATACATTCTTTAACATTTTCAGTCGCCTTCTTGAAACTCGCTGAAATTACTGAAAATGTGATCAGAACCTCCATCAAGATATCATAAACATGCTTCTGAAACTCAGTTTGTACAACCTCGAGATCAGCGTAGGTACCATTTTCACGAAGATAATTGCACAAGATCTGAGTGACTTTGGCGGCTCCGTAAATGAAGTGATCTCTGTTTCTTTTGCAGCCTAATGCTTCATTGTCAGCTGCTCTGATGAAAACCTAAATTAAGACCGATTTGGTCTTGAATTCAATCTAGTTGAACCGCCTTCTAAAAAACTTGCCCGTTGACTGTGAACACGACTATGTTCTGATAACTTTCTCCGGAAAGCTAAAATGGCTCCTGGTGAGGCTAAAAATAACCTATCGGAGGATAATTTTCACCAAAAATTCTGAGACATGGGTTTTGTCCGGAAAATGATTCTAAGACAACCCACAACGTCAAAATTGTGAAAAAACGCTTAGCTTGACATGCAAAGATTCTTTAGTCGAGAACTACAAGGGTTTTAGAGCTTCTCGGGGAAATTTTTCTTGAGAAAATCTGGAACATGGGTTTTATGCACAACGGAATTTTGAACAAACCCAGATGATGAGATTTTCAAAAAGATGTGATTTTGGCCCACATGCAAAGAAATTCTCGGAAAAAAGCATAGAGCTTCAGAATGAAGGCTACGGGGCAATTTTCTCGAAAAAATCTAAGACATGGGTTTTGCTGCTAATGCTGAAATATGCGAACCCAGATGATCAAATTCTGAATATGTGTTGAATTTCTTTGACATGCGAAGAAAGTACCTAAGGTGAGAAATAGAAGAAATAAGACAGAAGATAGAAAGTTTTGCTTGTCCTGCTTCTGAAAAATCAGCCAACCTCTTCTCTGGAACTTGGTAAAACCTGCATGCAAAGTGAAAATAAAGTCTGGAATCTTCTTCCTCTGCACAATCTGAATTCGTTGCTACGAAGAACGCTGAATTCTGACACCTGTAGCACCTTTAGCTTGCTGGTCGCTCAAGAAGAATATAAACTTCGAAGTTTGAAATGAAGAAATAATGGACGCCAAGGCTGAAATAAATAAGCTTTCATCTTTGAAATTCGCATAAAGCATCAAATCCATGAAAAGTGCGCTTGGCTTGTGATTGGACCCCAACTTAGTTAACTGAAACAAAGATAAGCTAAATAAAGCACCATGCTTTAGGGTTTTCCCTTTTCAATCTTCAGTTAACAAATTCATGCGAATTTGACTTTAGTTGACAATTCTTGTTGAATTCGCCATCTTCACACTTGCTTTAAATTCACAATTTAGAACTAAAGCGTCCCTTTTGAGAACTTCAGTTGACAATCTTTGTTGAAAAGAATTCGCCAATTTCATGCTTTAAACAATTCTAAAAATAGCGACCCTTTTCAATCTTCAATTGGCCTTCAAAAATGCGCCAACTTCACACTTATGCTTCAATATAATTCTAAAAATAACAACCCTTTCGGAACTAAAGTTATTATTCCTTGAAAAGTGCGTAGCTTCACAAAACTATGCTTCACTAAATATGGCGACCCTTTTCATGATTGAAGTTAACAACTTCATGTGCCATACTTCACTAAACTTATGCTTCATCTTTCAATTCGTCCCTTTTAAACTTCAGTTGACACTCAATGAAGCGCCATCTTCACTAAATCTTCACAATTGCAACCAAATTCGCCATGCATGTAAACTTCAGTTGACATGCAAGAATAATCTTCAGTTAAGTGAACATGCAAACAAGTTAACTCAACATGCAAGATAGTTAACTGAACATGCAAACTAGTTAACTCGACATGCGAACTGAAAGATCACTCAACATGCCAATATACGAACTGAAGATGACAACCCAGAAATCGTTCAGTCTAACTGCAGTCAGAACTCCAGTTAAGGCATCCATTCAACTCTCTTTCGAAAACTCAACTTTGAACTCTCAAACGAATTCCAGACTTAGCCAAATTTCATGAAAATTTAAGCTAAAACCTCTGTCGGAACCTCTGTTCATCTTCTGACACTGGTTGACTAACTTCTCCGATTGACTAGCTGACAAGTGCATCGCAGAGCTAAGTAAAAACTAATCAAAAGATATCTTGAGACTATACGTCATAAAACTGGCATCTGAAGGTTCAAAAATCCAAGCGCCTTTTTGAAAAGCTGCGCTTTTTCTCAGACAGTCAAATTTTGACTTCTGCATTTCGTACGAAGGGAAAAACAAAATCCTTCATAACTTCTGTTTTATCAATTTTCAGGACTGGAACTCAGGTTCACTGCGTAGCCGACCTCATTCTGCACAATAACTGCAAAGGCACATTTCCCAAGAAAACGACGTCTAAGGGGTGAAAAACAAGGGCGCCCTTTTGAGAAGCTGCGCTTTTCACTCCAGACTTGGCCATTTCTGGAAACGACAAAAATAATATAAAAACTCCGGTTGCAAAGCTGCTTGAGTCATCCCTCTGACGAGAGCCAGGCGAGCGGAGAAATTTGAGCGTAACACCGCGGACACATTGAATATCGATATCATCGAGAAAGAAAGCATTAAAGGCTTGAAGCAAGCGCCTTTCTCAAAATGTGCTCTTTTGCTTTTCCTTTGGCGTTTTGACTAAGATTTGACCCATATTTGACCTCAGGTTGGGCACTTCAACCTTCGAGATTCACCCACTGACGGATGCGTCGAAGCTTCGAACAAATGTGAGATAAACATCTTGGGTGGCATTTAGCCAAAAACCTACATTTGGCACCTCAAAAAGATGGGCGCTTTAAATTTGTGCTTTTCACCAGTGTTAGCCAATTCTCGCTTTCGCCTCATTTTGCGCTGTATCTTCCGTAACTCGAACAAAACAGGTCCGTTTGACAAGCTTGATAGCTCCAACTGCGGTGATTGATGCGGACAAATGTCTTTGGAGGTGACAAACCCTAAAAGCAGGATCGGGCAGTAAAGATAGAGCTATTTGAGAATGTGCTCCCTTCTTCGAGATAGAAAATTTTGATGTTTTTAGCTAGATTTTCACTTTTCTCAAATCTCTTCAGTAACAGACTGACATGACACTGACACCAACTCCATATTTAAAAACCCCAAAAACGACCTTCTGACATCACTTTAACAAGATTAAGACTCAATTAAGCAAAATGCCTTAGTGAAGAAAAAATTTTGATTTTGGGTACAACAATCCTATTTGCCCTTTCATTGCTAGATTGCCTCCATACAACCCAATTAGGGTTGATTACCATGGCACATAGTGCCTCACGAACCTTTATAAGTCGTCTCAACACAATTGTGTTGGAGGCAAAACGGGTCTCGGCAACCTGTTTGAAAATCAAAATTAAAATTAAAATATAATTTAAATATACAAAATCAAAATTTAAAAATTAAAATTAAAAGAAAATTCAAAAATTTAAAAATATTGAGAATTAACTTACCTTCAACAACTCCAATTTAGAGAATTGTCTAAATATTCCTTGCATCATATGGTGGTTGGTGACAAACATTTGGATGTCTTCGCCCTCGGCATACACCTGTTTGATCCATTCAATTTTGGATCCAATTTTTTGTAGCATTAGATTGAGGGAGTGGACAGCACAAGGTTTCCAAAAAATGTGTGGATACTTCTCCTCAACCAATAACCCAGCAGCCCTACAATTTTTGGCATTGTCGGTTACAACTTGCACAACATTTTGATGGCCCACTTCTTCAATAGCTTGGCAAAGGATGTCAGCAATAAATGGACCATCTTTCAACTGTCCTTCACAATCCACTACTCTCAAAAACATTGCCCCTTTAGGGGACATAGCAATAATATTGATCAATGGGCAATTTCTTGCATCTTTCCATCCATCAGAAACTATGGTCACCCCTGTTTCGATCCACGAATCCCTTATGGGCTTTAAAGAGTCTGCTACATGTTTCACCTCTTTCTCCAATAAGGTGCAACGCACCTTCTCAAAACCTGGGCCCTTATACCCCTTTGGAGCCTCATTAATAGATTTCACCATTTTTTGCCAATATGGTGAACGAACAACATTGAATGCCAATCCATTGGCATAGACACATCTTGCTATGTCTTGATCAGCAATCCCTCTTGCCTCATTCTGAAATGAAGCTTCCAACGGTCCCTTAGATCTTTTATTTGAAGAGGGCATGGTTTGCTCTTGAGGGATGTCGATAAATGGATGGCTTTCTGTAGGTGGAAAATAAAAAGGTGGTGTAGGGGGTTTCATGGATCGAGATCCTTTCTTCAAAGTATGGCTTGTTTTACCACCAGTTGTTTTTTGGTCTACCTTTTCTTGCTCAGCAATATATTTCAACACTATATGTTCTGGAATGCCATCGTTGTTTTCACCTGGACAATTTTTGATGCCTGTTTCAGGGATCCCGCACAAGTGCCCTTTTACTCGACTGTATGAGCTCGAATATTGAACATTGCAATGACTACAAATCCAAACATATCCTCCACCACCTGGAAGTTGTTGAACCATTTCTACATATTTCCAAAGGGGAGAGGCTAGGTTTATTTTGAAACGAGATTGGATTGAGCTTGAGGAGGTACCGGTTGCCATTGTAATACGGAATAGTGAATACCTAAGGCACAACATATTGAAATCTTGGTATTGATTCATTGAATTTGAAACTAAAAGACTTAATTAATTTCAAAAAAATGAAAAAATTGAACATGTGTTATAGGCATTTAGAGGAATGAAAAGTAAATCAAAACAATAACTAAAAAACAAAACAAAAGAGTTGAAGTTCACTTGTGAAAAAAAATGTAAAAAAAATAATCAAAAAACCTACCTCTTTTGAAGAAATCTTGCTCTACGATCTTCTTAGCAACGAATAGACACTTGCAAGTGCTTAGGAATAGCACAACAATCAACTTTGAACAATCTACAATCAACCTTCAAGTCTATTCCAGCTTGTGCAAGCAAAAGAGAAAGTTCAGCAATGGAGGCAAAAAATCCTTTTCTCTCATTCACAAATTGGTAAATGAGTTTCATTTTACCTATTTCATGTTTTTGAGGCAAGTATTAGGGTTAGAAATAATAAAAAAGTCATTAAAAGTAAAAAATGAGTCAAAAAAGTATTAAAAAAATGAAAAAAAAAGTGAAAAAATGCGCCTGGGCGCGGAATAGAACCCGGGTTCGAACCGGGTTCGAAATTTTCGAACCCTGTCCGTACCCACAGTCATGGGTCAGGACCCTGGCCAAACCCACAGTCCAAAAACCGGACCCACAGCGAAATTTCCCGGATCGGACCCGAACCGAACCCGAATCGAACCCGAGGCCTATATGAGTGAATCCGGTAACATAGATTAACTTATTACAGCTGGAAAGAATGAAAAGCACCACTTCATAAACATTTTAACATCTCAGTTTGGTCTGATATAAAAATCGGTTTACCTTTGTAGAAATATAAAGCTATGCCATAATTATTCGACAATGTCTAGAATGTAATCAATATTTCCTATGAAAAAATCCAATGATTATAATAGTCTTTTCTAACTTGTCCTATCAAATCTCCCAATGAATAGGCAGTTGAACATCTGGTTTGGTGAGATTCAAAAATTGATTTTTCTTCATTACAATCCAAATCAATTGTATATAATAAGAAGATGGTGTCTAGAAAGCAGTCAATATCTATTATATAATATAAAATATCCACTAGGTTACGGTAATATTTTCTACCACATATGTAAACCATATATCCAATGATAGGCAGCCCCATCGTTTTCCAAAAGAAGATTAACCTTCAAAGCCTTCTTATAAGAAATACAATAAGCCCAATATGCACATCACAATTCTTACAACAAAAATATAACATCAGTCAGAATTTTGAATATTTACACTAGAAATAAAAGCAGACTATCAATTCCTGATTATTTTGAGTCAGAAAAAAGTAATTTAAGCTGAAGTGAATAAACAAAAACTTGGAATTACATTGTTTGAGGATAGAAGCTCCATTTTACCTGAAATAAAAGCAGACCATCAATGATCAATCTTTGTTTATTTTGAGAAAGAAAAAACTAGTTAGAGCTGAAATGAGTATTAAAAAATTTCAAATTAAATTGCTTGAGCATAAGCAGCTTGGAGAGAGCATATCTATAAAATAGCTTGGAGATCTTGAGGCTTCCGACCGGGACATAGACGGAGATATAGCCAGCTGGGTTAGGCACTCGGTTTAGGGAATAAAGGAAAAGCACTCTCCCGACGGCCTACTCGATCTCTATATAGCATAACTGGGGGGCTCCAGTCAAGCCCCATATATAGAAGCGGGATAGGGGGACTCATTCATCTACTCAAGAGAAGGGGACGGAGTTGACACAATAACCAATAACTGAAGGAAGGGGCTCCGCCTTCCCCTCCCAGGTCCCCTAGGACCACCTCCGGGCCGCCTATCTATATGGTATGGTTGAGTTGAGTTGCTATTCAAGGCAAGACAAGGAGAGGGCCCCCTATCTCTATTAAAAAATTTCAAATTAAATTGCTTGAGCGTTAATAAACCATAGTGTTGCACCTCACTACATCCTTGCTTAGACTCATGAGTTTGGATCCAAGGCAAACCTGGTGAGGCCAAAGCCTCAACTCCCAGACCTTCCAAGTCCAGCACCTGGACTCACAGGTCTCCAAATTCGTGAGTCTGCGAAGCAGGCCCCAACAAACAAAATCACTTAAAAAAAACTAGAATTACAAAAATTAAACAACTCATCAATTACAAACCTAAAAGGGAAATTAAGTGAACAAACTTAAACAACACATCAGTAACCCATAAACATTTTGTTCAGTGACCTCAAGTGAGACAACTCGATTTAGAGTTTCAAGGTCATAAACAAGGAAAATGAATTCTAAAATGACATTTAAAGGTAATCATAAGTGATAACTTCCAAAATTATTCAATAAGGTGAAGTAAAACGAAGAAATCAGTAAGGCTTCCCTCTCTGGCCTGCAAGTAATTGATATCCAAATTGTGACACAAATATCTTCCTATCTTGCACCCTAACAAAAGCAAAATAAAGATGCCAGATCAAATTTTTGTAATCTCCTAGTTACCAAATTGTATGTAGTACACATTGCTTCTAAAGCACAAGCAGAAAGGGAAAGTGCATTAGAACATAATGATAATGGAAAACATTTGCATTTAAGTTGCAACAATATTTCTGGATAAAATGCTACTTAAAAATGTGTGAAAAAATTATCACTTTGCATCACACCATGTAACCCATAAGTGAGATTTGATCTAATGATGCACGAATTGTGTTCTAGAACATCAGCATTTTCACACATTTCTATATAATTTTTATTCAGAAATATTTTGTTGCACTTTGATGGACTGTGGAAGACTGAAGCCTCTAATACTATCTTCATTAAATGCAATCGACTCTTAAGTTCTAAGCACAGTCTAGTGAGGCAAAAGCCTTCTAATGAGAGAATAATGATAAGAAAATGAGAATTTGCTTATCATGGAAATATACAAGTGACGACATGAGATGAGGATGGAAGGTGCAGCAAACATACTTTTCTATTACTAGAGATAGAATGTTAAAATAATGCATATACAATATAAAGACAGAATACTGAACACGATCGTGCACATTGTAAATAACTGGGCAGCATGTTCTTTGCAAAAAATGGAAGATGAATGGCAAAGCCCTAGTTTCCTTTTTGACCCTTAATGAGTTTTATATGAGTTTCTTTTATTATTGGTTTCAATTTGGCATATCATCGAACAATGATTCAGATCACCTTTTATATGTGCTAACACTCTCTTAGTCTACATGTTGACCTTAGAATTCATGACTTACCCCTGAAAGATAATATTTTTTATGGGAAAGACTTTTGAGAGTTCAAGGCTTAATTACTTAAGATTTCTGCTCTGAAGCCTATCAACCCCAAGGTTACCTTTTATTTCAGACACATTTTACAGATTTAAAGGTCAGTTGCGTATTTAAATGTCTACAGATATATGGATTAATTACTTATTTTATTGCCTACAAATGTATGATACATCTAACTGATTTGTGTATGTGTGTATTTGAGGTTATTTTGATATGAGATGCAATATAATTAGTTCTACCCTGAAAATTTGCTGTTTTTAATGATTATGAATCTGTGCTGAGCTTTGATGTCAAATTCAAATTTGAAGAAAAAAATAGCTTGCTGAGTCCATGCCGAGAATAAGTCTCAACACTGAGATAAACTAGTGGATGATAAATGGCACCAGTAGGTATTATTAAATGACCAAAACACTAAAGAGGGAGAATAATGACAGTATAGCTTGCTGACAGCAATTAGGCACATACTACCAACTTGCCAAGAGGGAATTTTAAAAGAAGTAGATAGACACTAAAGTGAACCATCAATGGGCTCTTTAAATGAGCATATAGTAGAGATTGAAAGGAAAACAAAACTTGTGATCATTGTTATCGATTCTGAAAGAGCTAAAACAGCCAACCAAATACCAAAGTCTTATTCCAAAAACTAAAGACAACAAAACAGTAGAGGCTAAAATGTTGATTTCATAATCAGTTGTGGATTTCATAAACGCACTTGTAACATTTCAAAGAAAAAATGAATTTTATATGTAAAAAACCTGTTGTATTCCGCAAAGATGGTTGGATTGGAGTCTGTTTGCATCATCTTCTCAAACTCAAAGACATTAGGGATCTGCTTGCTACAGCTGCCAAGAATTAGAGTGAAGATTCAATAGTGAATGTTCTTAAAACACTTATAAAATATATATTAATTTTATTCTAATTGCTTTGAATATTACACTTTGGTCTTTTGTTCTAAACTTTAGGAATCAAGTTATACTTCATAGTTTAACTGACCAAAAGACAATCTCACAGAATTGCATAGTAAGAGCAAAAAATCTAACTCTTGCCATTTGTTTTGGAGGTGGGTTGCAAATAACATGCACATAGCATCTGGCATCTCTCAAATATCATTTTTTGGTACACTCATGGCCTAGGCAGATAAGTGAATGTATGTTAATTTATTGTAAAGTCGATAGCCCAGTTATCAAAAGGTGGTTGTCAATTAAGATCTAAAGGATCCTCATCAAGGCACAAAACATTCTATAATGTGTTGGCATATATCACAAGTGTTTGTAATATACATGAGCATCTGTAAATTATTTATGTGGGCAAAGGATTGATAATGACATGCTTGGAATTTTGGTTCTTTGCAACTTCCTCATGCACCTCCTAACTTTTTCACCCTCTTTGACTCTAAAAAGAGTATATTTATATAGCATCATTCCCTCTTAAGTTTTATATTTGCCTTAACCACTATACACTTGGCCATTGTTGTCACAATAACTTTGGAAAACGTATCTATTCCTATAGCACAAATTCTGTCCTAAATAAGTGAGCCGAAGACCTAAAAATGGTGCTTTAAATTATGGAATTGATAAACCTAATCATATAAATTTTCACCCTCTCAGACCCTCATCTCCATTTGTATGGTTTCTTAACCAAGATGCACTTGGAATCTTCCGCTCGTAAATGTTCAAGCAATGTTCTTGATCTCAAGATTTCTGGAAAATATGCATACTCCTCTAACATGGAGTCCACTCTAAACAAGTGAATATTTCCAAGCCAATGCTTATTTTAAATAAGCAATTTAGTTTTGCATTATAGTTTTCAGGCATCAAAGGGACATTACAGATATAAACAAGAATAATACATCATACTCCCCTAAATCTATTAAAATATTTTCCTTTTCAAAGACAACAATTTAGTCTATCCACTTCCATCTACAATAAACCACACAGGGAAAATACCATGGGTTCTGAAGGAAAAAAACTAAATCAACAAAGAGCCTACCTTCTGAAAAATAGTAGGAGCCTTGAGAATGTCCAATTCGTCAATTCTCCTTGCTAGAACCCTCAAACTACCCTCCTTGATATTGAAGAACAATCATTACAAGTAAAATAAAACAACAATAATGGGATTCAAAGTAAATTTCAAAATAAAGAAGTGATAGGTGCCCTATTTGGTGGTGGAACATGTTTTATTATCTTATTTAGAATATTTAGGAGAGATGACAAAGGGAATCCTTGGAAAAAAGAGTTGTACTTGCTCCTTCTCTAATTAGTGACTACATGCCTCAATACTCTATGGTCATATCCAAGATTTCAATATGCAATAGACAATTTTGAGTGTGTCCAAATTCTTCGTTCCTCTATTTCAGTCTATGTTTTTGTCACACATCATGTAGTTTATGTGAGTTTATTCTACAACAACTGCAAGAGTAGGGCATCCCCACAAACAAGCATAGGCTCATCTTTGTCATAAAAGAGCTGGAAGGGCCATACATTCGCAATTTACAACATTCAAAAATACTCCACACTCACCATCTAAGCGGAGGTATGCAGATCTTTGTCAAACCCCTTGCGCCAAAAGTATTACCCTAGAAATTGAGAATTTTGACACTACTGAAAATGTCAAGGCTAAGGTCCACAATAAGGAGAGCTTTCCCCAAAACCACCAGAGGTTGATTTTTGTCAACAAATTGTTGGAGGATGGCCATACTTTGGTAGATTACAATATCTAGGAGTTACCTCTTCACCTTGTGTTTGTCATGTCCCCATTTTTGACGAGCATCAGAGTTCGTAAGATTGGCCTATTAGGAGACCCTCGTAGGTTGACAGAGTGATTAGAGGGTCGTTTGGGAGCTTGGCTCAGCGTCAGATTGGCAGTTTTGATCAATTGGCCTTCGTTTGGGCTCGATCGGAGACTTCTTGCAGAGTTGCTATTTTTAGCAGTTCCTGGCAGGCAGCGTGGGACCCCTGCTATTTTTAGCAATATGACTTTGGCAGCATTCAGAATCACTTCAGTGTTCGTCAGCTTCAGACGGAACAGTAATCGGATGAGGAACGAGAGAAATATTAATATTTAATTGTATTAATTAAATATTAATTATTTAATGTTTATAATATAAAGTTATAATTTTTAATTATAACTTAAGTGATTCTCATAAAGGGGGCGCCCAACATCAGGGAAGGGGCCATTTGCATATTAAATTTATAATTTAATATTTTGGCTGAGACTATTGAAAGATTAAAAGAATTAAAAGTTAAATATATTAAAATTCCCTGTTATTAAGGAAATCGCACTTTTGAGCAATAAAGAGGTTTTGCCTTGGGAATTGAGCCATTATGACATTTTATGAATTGGAAATTGATCAGACTTCGCCAGAGTACGGAAGCTTTAGGGTTTCAGACTCGAACGCATTGGAGAACGAGCCATCTCCAGTGAGAGCGATTCAGAGGGTGTGAAATATCATCCGATTTATTGCCGACAGGGGTTTCTTCATTCAGAGGAAATCATTGGACTTCAGAGATTATTTCATCTTCAGGGTTTATCAGTGTTTAACATCCAGAGAACTCATATATATCAAGGCGCATATCTTATTGTTGTTCTGGAGGCTTAAGAAGGAAGCCGTACAAATTCATCATTTGCTGCTACAGCCGTACTATTCACAGCAGGCCGTACTGTTCAGCAAAGAGTCGTACTTGTTCTGAGGGTTTTGATTTGTAAAATCCATCCAGAGGGATATCACAACTGGGGCGCCTATCTATTCACCACCTGAAGACCTTCAGAGGGAGGCATATTTACATTGCAACCATTGATTGCTGCTCAAATCTCAGGCCGTACTACTGTACCTGGCCGTACCATATCTGCAAAGGCGTCTTTTTGTTTCCAGAGAGAAACGCCTTCATCATTGACAGTTAGACTTCAACAGGAAGGGCGCATATATCAGAGGTGTCTGTGGGAAGCATCTGGCAGAGGAGGAAGAGCCTTCATCATCTCAGCCGTACCATCATCTGGAGGACATTTATTGCTGCAGCAAAACCAGGTTTCAAAACTAACATTGCTTTTTATGTTGCATGTAACTGGGTTTTATTGTAATTGCCTCAGAAAGATTCTATAATGAATAAGCTTCAATATTTGCTTTAGATTCTGTAGTTTTCAGAGGTACATTATTCTATTGCATTTATTCTGTATTACTTGCAAAAAAAAGCGCCATCTTTATTATTGTTCAAAACCATCAAAAACGGTCAAAAAACCTAAAACTTCAGAAGAACATCAAACAAATCGTCAAAGTCAGAAACAGGGGGAAACTAGGGTTTCTACAGTGGTATCAGAGCTAAATCCTACCATCCTGAGGGTTTAGCCATCTTCTGCAGCCGGAACAGTTTGAGTTTTTACCGGGTATTACACTTTCAGGCGAGCTTTGGTTGACAGGCAACTGGGTTCGATCCGACAGCCGGGAAACATGGCTGACAGGAATTACAGGACTGATAGAACAGATAATGTTAGAACAGAGTTTCTTCATAATAACAGAGGTCAGGGCCGTGCAGAGGTCTTGCATGCACTCAGAGATCTTCGTGCAGGTCAACGGCAGTCAAATGGTGTATTACAGCAATTGGCAGTTGCACTTCAGAGACTGGATACTCCGAGGAGATCGTCACCACCTCGTGACGACGACAGGAGTGATGCAAGTTCACGGAGAGCTCCTAGGACAGTGTCACGGACAGCAGATAGGCCTACTAGGCCCACTTTCACGAGACAGGAGCCCGATGAGGCTATAACAGGTGAACAGCATGAGGGTTTGTTCGTTGGTACCTTTAGGACAGCGAACGACGGGTGGCAGTTAGAATCACCTGAGATCAGCGGAAGGATCACGATTGACAGAACACCACAAAACACAGAAAGAGAAGTACATAGCATGTTCCAGGAGTATAGCCTTCTACCTCAGAAGATTAAAACAAAACTTCCTTTCATGAGTTACGTGGATGTGCACCCGAGTCTTTGCCATAAGACAGAGTTGGCAAGGAAGAAATATCTCACCATAGCTCACGAGTTGTTTACACCTGAAAGGGATCGAGAATCTACACATAAGGATGAGACAACTCTTCGCCAAAATGATTTGATATCTTCAGATTCCTATGCAGTAGGCAGAAATTTATTACAGGAATTTGATAAGCGTGCTGATTTGAGCCAAGACAGCACTAGCACAGCTTGGGGTAATAATTTACCTACATTGTCTTTGCAGGAGGTGACTCAAGAAGTTTCTACTATTGAAGTCACTTCTGATTTTTATGACAGCATTGGCAAAACTTCGCGTGAGCATGACACAACAGAGGTTTCACACATGCAAAGTACTCCTATTGAGTTGTCGCATGAAGAGACTCAAGAGTTGGGTACGAGTGATGCAGTTGGTGTTGAGAATTTAAGTAATGGTGAATCTGATTTTCCGGATCAGACCTTTGAAAACCAGCTAGAGGATTCATATGTTGATATGGAATCCCAGGATCATGCTTTGGATGGGCATACAGTCACTGTTGGAGTAGAAGCGTGTGAAGATACTGTCAGACCAGCAACTTCTACCGTATCAGTTGAGCCATCTTTTGAGGTACCGAGCAGCAGTACCTTAAATGCTGACGTGTGCATGGATGAAAGCACACATGATGCTGCTTATCATGCAGTGAGCGAGGACGGATCAGCGTCATATCATAGTGCATATGATGAACCGGAAATCTTGTATAGGGGTCGTAAGCTTCAGAATCCTCATCATTTGGTTGGGCAACTACAAGTGAATGACACAATGATTGCTACCGCCCTTGAGCATTTTGACGTTGCTCGTCAGATGTTGACTACCTATGGTTGGAGTCCGCCTTTGACAGATGAGCACAGTGAGAGTGGTTTCTCCCTTGCAGTGATACATGCACTCCGAGAAGCGATTGGAACGATGAAACAAAATTACCTAGGACTGCTTGCGGATAGGGATTTTCTTCTCGAGTGGGATTGCATTTGTTATGATGCATTGCAGGGAAAGGGAGAACAGATTGATGAGCTCACTCATGAGCTGGAGGTGACTAGGGACTCATTGCATAGCACGCAGCTGGCTCTTTAAGAGTCACAGATACAGATTGAGAGGTTTACCGTGGCGTTGAGTTTAGCACAATCTTCACCACCTTTGGATATAGTGCAGTCTTCCATGGCAGCGGTTGGTGAGGAGTATACACCCATGGTTCCTAGTAGTGAGGGAGATGTTGAGGATGAGGTTACATCCAGCACGGTCACAGGAGCAGTTGGTACAGATAGGATGAGTACACTAGATGAGAATTGTAGTGAGCCACGCGTTGCACCAGGTTCTCTTGAGATTAGTTCCGTGATAGGTGATGCGAGGCAGTTCATTGATCGTTCCTGTGACATGGTTGTGGATTCACTAGAGAGTTGTGTGACAACCCTCGATACTTGTCCATCTTCACAGCAGATATTCAGAGTCTCATCCAGTTGGGAGATTGGTACTTGTGATGATTTGTTTCCCTCTCCTGGAAGCAAATCAGTCTTTTCATCCGATGCAGTTGACTATGATCGGCAGCTGGTTGAGCCAAGTCAGGAGTACAATTCAGTTTATTATTCCAGCGATTCAGAAATGGATGATTCAGATCAGTATGGAGTGATTGTGCAGTTTGTGAATAATCCATTGTTTGAATTTGATGGTGGTTCGATCTATGATAACCCACTCTTCGAGTTGGACGCTGATCGTACTCTTGATACTAGTTCCAGGTTGGGTGATGATCGTAGTGTTTGGGATTGTTCCAGTGCATCGCAATTCCAAACAAGACTCACAGAGGAGTTTAATGAGGTGTACACGGTGAGGAGTGCTTATAGTTTTTCCTTTGATCCACCTGTACATGATTCGTATTCGATGCACCATTCTTGTGCACAGGGTGATTCTCTTGGTACAGTCAAGGGGAGTAATTCATTACTGTGTGCAGAGTTACCATCTTCACAAGATGGGATTAGCGGATGCAGGTACTTGACTCAGCAGTTTGCGGGGTATTACTTGCAGGGGCAGCAGTCAGTTATCCATCATGCCGATATGTATTTGACAGGGCTTGATACTTCTATGTCGCAGATTTTTCATACAGGTACATGGTTACAGGGCGACTATGTTGTTAGTTGGCATGATGGCTTGGACAGTTATCCCATCCATGAGGGTTTAGCAGAGGACAGGGAGAGATCCAGGATAGTAGATGCTTCTAGAAGTTTTTATCTCTGCATGACAGATGGATGTGGATTCATATTGTATTGGGATCCCGGTGGCGACAGCTTTGGCACTGAGTATTGGATGGGTCCCATTGGGTTACTTCACTATTCTCAGCATGGTGAAGTTGGTGGCAGTAGAGCGCAGTGGCAGCCTGAGGAGGACCATCATGACAGACTTTTACGCTGGGTTTGGGATCCAGGTATTGATTGCGCAGTTGAGTTTTTGATGATGCTACAGGAGACCGATCGTGATGTGTGGGACATTTCACAGTTTTCTCTTTTGGGCCTTCCGAGGATCGGAGTTTTCTTTGCAGTAGAGATTGCTTGGGGTCAAGCAATTTCAGGGAGGGCGGACTGTCATGTCCCCATTTTTGACGAGCATCAGAGTTCGTAAGATTGGCCTATCAGGAGACCCTCGTAGGCTGACAGAGTGGTTAGAGGGTCGTTTGGGAGCTTGGCTCAGCGTCAGATTGGCAGTTTTGATCAATTGGCCTTCGTTTGGGCTCGATCGGAGACTTCTTGCAGAGTTGCTATTTTTAGCAGTTCCTGGCAGGCAGTGTGGGACCCCTGCTATTTTTAGCAGTATGACTTTGGCAGCGTTCAGAATCACTTCAGTGTTCGTCAGCTTCAGACGGAACAGTAATCGGATGAGGAACGAGAGAAATATTAATATTTAATTGTATTAATTAAATATTAATTATTTAATGTTTATAATATAAAGTTATAATTTTTAATTATAACTTAAGTGATTCTCATAAAGGGGGCGCCCAACATCAGGGAAGGGGCCATTTGCATATTAAATTTATAATTTAATATTTTGGCTGAGACTATTGAAAGATTAAAAGAATTAAAAGTTAAATATATTAAAATTCCCTATTATTAAGGAAATCGCACTTTTGAGCAATAAAGAGGTTTTGCCTTGGGAATTGAGCCATTATGACATTTTATGAATTGGAAATTGATCAGACTTCGCCAGAGTACGGAAGCTTTAGGGTTTCAGACTCGAACGCATTGGAGAACGAGCCATCTCCAGTGAGAGCGATTCAGAGGGTGTGAAATATCATCCGATTTATTGCCGACAGGGGTTTCTTCATTCAGAGGAAATCATTGGACTTCAGAGATTATTTCATCTTCAGGGTTTATCAGTGTTTAACATCCAGAGAACTCATATATATCAAGGCGCATATCTTATTGTTGTTCTGGAGGCTTAAGAAGGAAGCCGTACAAATTCATCATTTGCTGCTACAGCCGTACTATTCACAGCAGGCCGTACTGTTCAGCAAAGAGTCGTACTTGTTCTGAGGGTTTTGATTTGTAAAATCCATCCAGAGGGATATCACAACTGGGGCGCCTATCTATTCACCACCTGAAGACCTTCAGAGGGAGGCGTATTTACATTGCAACCATTGATTGCTGCTCAAATCTCAGGCCGTACTACTGTACCTGGCCGTACCATATCTGCAAAGGCGTCTTTTTGTTTCCAGAGAGAAACGCCTTCATCATTGACAGTTAGACTTCAATAGGAAGGGCGCATATATCAGAGGTGTCTGTGGGAAGCATCTGGCAGAGGAGGAAGAGCCTTCATCATCTCAGCCGTACCATCATCTGGAGGACATTTATTGCTGCAGCAAAACCAGGTTTCAAAAATAACATTGCTTTTTATGTTGCACGTAACTGGGTTTTATTGTAATTGCCTCAGAAAGATTCTATAATGAATAAGCTTCAATATTTGCTTTAGATTCTGTAGTTTTCAGAGGTACATTATTCTATTGCATTTATTCTGTATTACTTGCAAAAAAAAGCGCCATCTTTATTATTGTTCAAAACCATCAAAAACGGTCAAAAAACCTAAAACTTCAGAAGAACATCAAACAAATCGTCAAAGTCAGAAACAGGGGGAAACTAGGGTTTCTACAGTGTTACATCTCACAGGTGGTATGTAACAAAACTACAAAACATACGCAACAAGAAAAATAGACTATGAAATAGAGTAAGGAAGAATTTGGACCTAGACACACAAAACTATCTTTTGTATATCAAAATCCTAGTTACGAGTAAGAGTCTAAGCATGCAGCCATTAATTAAAAAAACAACAATTACAAGTCCTCTTTTTAGACTCTCCTTATCATCTATCCTAAAGACTCTAAAATCAGATATTTTATTCCACCCCAAACAGGGTAGTTACCATGAGCTATATTTTTAAAAATTCTCAACAAATCAACACTTTTGTTTTTAGGAGAATTGTTTGATTGAAAAGTGTGCATTAATCAAATTCCTAAGAAAAAAACACAAATACAATTCTGAAGAAAAAAAGCATGGCCATGGTTAGAGAAAACATTAAAACAAATTAAAATATACTTTAGAATAACATAGAAACCATTTGTCTCCAATAGCCATTTTGTTACCTACAAAAAGTTAAACAGAAATTATATCTCAGAAATTTCACATAATTAAGTGAAGTACGAAGCATACATGTGTTGAATGTAATGTCCCCTTTTTCGGCATGATCATGTTTGATGGTGGTTAGCCTATTACTCAGACTCTCGTAGGCTAACAGGTTGGGTTAGAGGGTCAATGGCATTATTTGATGAGTTTTGTCGTTCTCAGTTCAGAGTTCAGTGATTGGCTCACTGCAGGCCTTGGCAGTTCAGGAGTTGACAGCTTCTGACAGCACAGAGATATATGGAGTTTTGAGGAAGTTATGATTATTTAAGTGATTTAAGTTATATTGATTTAATACTTTATTATAAAGTCAAATTGACTTTATTCTTTTAATATCACATAAATATTCATAAAAGGGTGATTTAAAATTAAATCACTTATGCATAAAAGTGGGCGCCCAAATATTTAACTTGCAACTATTGAAAAAGTGATTTAAATATGATTTAAAATATTTAAATGTTGCAAGTGGCGTATCTTCTTGGAAATGCGTGCCTTTTTAGATATAAGGCATTTTGGGCAATGAGAAATTCATTCTTGATTATTTCAACTTAGCCTTGGATATTTTTCCTTTGCCTTCCTCTGTGATCAGGGTTTGAGCAATATTTCCATTGGAGAACGATTCCTCTTCGATGTTGAGCATTTTTGAGACTGTGAGAGACCAGTCGAATCAGTGCAGTTGAGAGCTTCATTCAGAGGTTCTACATGTTTCAATCATAGTACTTGTAAAGGTTTTCAGTTGTTTGCAATAAGAAAGGGGGTTCTTCACTTGTGGAGTCCTCTTCAGCAGATCTGTGGCTCTAGCAGTGTTTCTTCAGCTCTTTCTCCTTGGCCGTACCATTTGCATTGGATTTTGTGCCTTCCTGGAGGTTTGGCGTGTGAGCTTGAAGCTAAAACGCCTTCTTCTTTGCTCTTGAATGTGCTTCATTCTTGGCGGCTATGCTTTTCAACCATTTGTATGCTGTTTCAGAGTGGGAGAAGTTATTTCTGGAGGCTAGGCGTCCATATTTGCCAGTTTTCACCATTCTTGGCTAGCAAGTTGACTTATCTTTTTAAATAAATAATCTGGAAGCATTCTGGTATGTTTATCACTTGTGATCTATTTGTTACTATTAAATAATACCTTCTGCATTTCCATTCTATAGAAAATAGCTCAGTTTTACAGTTTATGAGCTTCTATATGATGCGCCCCTTCTCTTCTGTCTACAAACTTTCTTTAAAAAACTAAAAAACACAAATAAGATAAGGAAAAATACAGGGGTTTGAGTTGTGAGCCAGCAGGGTTCATCACATTGAACACACTATACCAGTTGACCATTGATAATGTGGATGATCCTCTCACTTGTTGCATACATTTCCTACTAAGTGTGGTACAACACAAAAGAAGTATATTTTAATATAACCTCATTAAATCAAATACATAATATACAAACCTTATAGAATTATCATAAATTGTGTAGGCTGAAAAGAAACCTTTTTATCAAATGTAAAGATCAAAAACATAATATAGACTAAAAGTAATTTAAAGAGGGAAAACAAAACCATATATTGCTAAGCATGTGTTTGTGCACATAAGTTTAGGTCAGACACAAACTTCAAAATAATGATGATGAACATCTAGGCGTGTGTGTTTGGATGTGATCACAAATAAGTTTAGATTAACCACAAACTTCTAAAGGACAACCCGCAAGCATATTTTCTTGTGAGCACGTCAGTTTAACACTGGTCAAAGGGATTAAATAATTCTTCTATTTTAACCACATATAAAATACTTGTGCAGCAAATAGGTACAAAGATCGTGGTACTTGATTGTTCATCTTTATTTTGTTAAAACATTGCAGTTTGAATAAAATTTGGGACAGACAATAATTTGCTTTCTTATAGTGACAAACAAACCCTTCCACTTGCCAGATATTCCCTCTAATATCTCAAGTGCCCGTCTCCAATACTTTCCTCAGTTTCCTATGTAACCCCACTCCTTGAGATAGGACAGTCTTGGTATGGGTGAAGTTCGGTTGCATCTATTTATACCAATTGATTGCCCTTAGAATGCAACTAATTCCTCTCAATGTCACTGTCATTCAAATTCATTTGTCTAATAAAAAAGCCATGTCAACTCATAGAAGTCATATGGTTTTGATCCATGTGTGATTTCCTAGGTAGCTTTCGGTACCTTGCTACCAATATTTAGATGTGTATACTCTATGTATATACTAAACATATAAATTTAGCATGTGTATATATACATTGTGTACAACACTGCATGTATATAATGAATTGTATGTATATATACACACAAACTACACACGTAAGAAATATACAAATATGTATATATAGAATATTAACAATTGGATACATGCACATTAGAATATTCATCTAGGCTATATATAGACATATACATAGTAATCAACCAATCTCTTCCAAATCTAAATAAGAAAGAATACAAAGTCAGATAACCATAAATACAAACAGAGTTAGTGCCATGCATCTTTAAATTATCTTTTAGTTGTACATCTAAAAGTGGGTTGAAAATCTAAAAGTATTCAATCGTATAATAATATAAATAAAAAAGGCAGTGAAATTAGTTAAGGATAGAGAATAATTTGAGAAGATCTTCAGATGCTTTGGGGCCGAAAAACCAAAAGAATTGTTGATACAAAATGAAGATTCCCCAATAGACCAATAATATGAGACATCTTGGAATGAACCCATGTTAAAAGATGCCCATACTTTTGATTTCAGAACACTAGTAACCACCAATAAGAACATGCCTGCAATGATTACTCTTTCTTTATGATCAATTTACTTTACAGACTTGTTGACCTTTTTCACACATCGCCCCATTCAAGATGGGGACCCCTAATTTTTGCTCCATTCTGGTCTTTTTGGCTTTGGTTTTTGGTCTCTCTCTCTCTGTCTGTCTCTTTTCTGATGGTCTACTTTCTGGGGACGTTCTCGTCTGCAAGCTTCAACATGAATTTGGCCAAGTCTGAAATTAGGGTTTGAGTCTTTCTAGCCAATTTGAAGTCAAACGAGGTGAATAACTTGAAACTTGGGCCTAACGTTCTTGTCAGTATGCTGCCAGCAGGCTCTCAGCAAATTTTCATCCGATTCTAAGGTACTTACTATTTTTGGTAAGTGTGAAATTACAGGCAATTTGTCAACGTTTTTGAGATTCCGACAGTCGCACCACACTCAGAGTATATCAGACTGCTTGCATGCCAAATTTGAGCAAAATCGGACAACTTACTATTTTTAGCAGTCCGGCTTCCAGGGCTAATTCAGGGTCCAGATGCAGAGATTTTCTTTGCATGTCTGGATATTCCTTCTGGGTTTTTCGAGACCTTCGCGATGACGTAACATGCAAGCCGAGGTGATCACTTTCAGGATTCAGCCTTCCGAGGCTATTTTAGGGTTTGCATGTCGAGGTTTCTTTTGCATGTCGTGATTCCCGATGGGTTTTTCGAGCTTCACGATGGTGTGACATGCAAACCAGATTCCCACTCAAGAAGGAACTTGCTATTTTAGTGTGTGGCACCGCCTCCCGTTAGCCAGATTCACGAAGCCGATCGCAATGCCGCGAAACGAAGACAAACGGAGATCTTTTGATACGCGATGCAAAGGTAAGTTAGGTTTTGCTTTGAGCCTAAAAATAGGCATCAAAAGTCAAAATCTTCAAAATCCGATGTAAACCACCGCGATCGCCGTTCTTCAGCTATCCACTGGTGAAATTTCAAGTCGATCGGAGCACTTACTATTTATAGTAAGTCAAATTGGAAACATGCTAAAAATAGTAAATCAGGTGCATGCGTCAGTGTCAGCAGTAAGGTCACGTGGTGAGGATCGCCTCATTCAAATTTCAACTCGATCGGAGCTTGGGAGCTATCAGAAACATGAGGTTACTATTTATAGTAAACTACCTTCAGAAGCATGCTAAAAATAGCAGGTCGGCTAAAGATGGCAGTATCGACAGAACAACGAGGTCATAGGGATGCAGTGTGCAAAATTTCAAGTCGTTCGGAGATTCAGAGGCGCAAAATCAGAAGACTTACTATAAATAGTAAGGCATGGAAGAACTGGCGAAAATGAAGAAAAATGGCTAAGGCATGAAAAGTTCATCCTGCTCTCATGCCAAAATGCGCCCAGCTCAAGGTAGTGGCAGGCAAAAATTTTCTAAGTTTGAATTCATCCTCTTACCTCAGAATGCGCCTAAGTTGATGGAGTTGAAGCATAAAAATTCTAAGGCAAGCATTTCATCCTGCACACATAGCTAAATGCGCCCTCATCAAGCTGGAAGTCAAGAAAATGTTTTTCATCCTTCATCACATGGAAAATGCGCCCACATGCAAGCTAGCAGCATTCAAAAATTTTCTAAGTATGAAGTTCATCCTCCTAGAGGCCTCAAATGCGCCCATCTTGAGAGAAGGTCAAACAAGTCAAAGAGTTTTGTCCTCCTCCCATGCTAAAATGCGCCCTCAAGGAAAAGCTGGAGCTCAAAATTTTTCTAAGTAAGAAGTTCATCCTCCTCCTATGGTGAAATGCGCCCAAGTCATAAGCTGGTCAAAGAAGTCAACGATTCTTATCCTCCTCAAGGGCCAAAATGCGCCCAAATGCATGCAAGTGAAGACAAAAAAATGGAAGCTGAAAAGTCACATGAAGACATTTGAGAAGTTTCATCCTCCACCTACATGAAAATGCGCCAAAGTTGGAAGAGGGTCAACAAGTCAAAGATACTCGTCCTCCTCACCCTCCTAAATGCGCCCAAACTAGCCCAAGTCAAGACAAAAAATTGGAATACGAAGAGTTATCCTCTTGCCAAGCTGAAATGCGCCCATGTTGAGGTGTAAAAAAGCAAGTGGTAGTGGTAAGTAAGGTGAAGTGTGGTTGAAAATGCCTCATGGCGTGGTGAAAGCTTGATAAATACTAGGCGTCATCCCTCTTCAAAGGCTAAATGCGCTCAAGGTGGTGGATGTTGGAAAAGTTTTAAGGGTGGTGGAAATAAAATGTTAAATGCTAGGCGCCTAAAGTTGAAAAGTGTTGAGAATTTTCCAAGGGCGTTGGAATTTCAAATAAAATTGCCTTGCAAGTATGGAGAAAAATGCAAAATGGCGTGTGAAATAAAAATTGCTAGGCGTTGGAAAAATATATCCTCCATGAAGTGTGGCGCCAGGCTTGTGAGATGGACATGAAGTGCTAAGGCGTGATTTTCCTCAAGGGTGGTAAAATGAAATAAAAGATGAGTGATAAAATATTTTTCAAGTGTGAAGTGAAATACAAAACGGTGGCTAGAAAAATAAAATGTGCCAGGCACCTCTAATGAAAAATTTTCTAAGTGAAGTTGATATTTTCTAAGGCAAAATTTTCGAAGTGATTCAAAAAATTTCTAAGGCACAAAATATTTTCTTCCTCTAGAAAATGCGCCTAGACTCTGAAGAGATAAGATTTTCTTGAAGCACGAGCAGAGTTGCCAGAGATGAAGTCAGTGATTGCCAGCTGCACAGAATTGATACAAATTTTCCAAGTCAGAGCAAAATTCTCAGAGGGGATCGAAGAACGAGGACAAAATTGTTGAAAGAATAATTTTCTAAGGTTCAAAATTCAAGAAAATTAAATGAACCCGTTCGTTGGGCACCCATGGGTTCGATGCGTTCTGGAGAAAATTTTCTTCTGGGTATCGAGATTATCGATGAGGAGTTGATTTTAAGGTCTTCCACACTTCGCCGAAGCTTTCAGGATAAAGATTTCAAGTGGGCACCAGGTTGATGAATTTCCTAAGGGAAATTTGAAAATTTTCTAAGGCAAAGTGAAGAAAATGTGTTTTCAAGGTAAGATTCTCCAGACGATGAATTTGAAAGAAACTGCCTAGGTGGATTTGCTTCAATCCTTCGTGAAGATAGTTTACTTGAGCCAGAAATGAATAAAATCGAGGTTGTCAGAGCTCCAGCAGGTGAAATGAATTTCTCAAAGACGAAGTTTATCTAAGGCATGAACTTGAACACAAAGTTGGCGATGAACGCTTGGAGATCAAAGCATGAAAATCAGGCAAGTGAGTTAAGTTTATATCATGAAGTATTCTAATACCCCTCTCCTTGCTTGTTTTGCAGGAGAAATGTTGAGGCCAGAGCACGATGACTTGAAGTGGAAGCACGATGAAGATGAGTTTCAATCTCGAAGGAGAAAAAGTTGCAAGAAAATGGTGTGTTGAGACTTAGTA
Source organism: Sequoia sempervirens (assembly GCA_007258455.2). Lineage (NCBI taxonomy): Eukaryota > Viridiplantae > Streptophyta > Pinopsida > Cupressales > Cupressaceae > Sequoia > Sequoia sempervirens. The sequence goes on along the minus strand of VDFB02159488.1, from coordinate 60,382 downwards.
TAACTCAAAGTGACGAAGATGAAGACCCTCAAGTGGAAGAAATCAAAGAACAACCCAAGAAAGAAGATCATGAATAGTGTGAACGCGTCTACGAGCGGAATCTTCTAGAAGGATGATGGTGGACATTATGGCGCATTTATTACACCCCACTCTCTCTGTGGCGGTTTTTAGGGCAATATTATTTAGGGCTGAGGTGGCACGATTCTGGCCACTCTATTGATTGTAACCCTAGCCGTCTTTTGGGACTTGGCTAGCTATAAAAGGGGGAGTCCCCCTCATTTGTAAGGCATTAGAAAATTAGAATCACATTAGAAAATTAGAATTAGATCAGACATTGGAGTAGTAGAGCATTAGAGCTAGATAGTGTAGCATTGTAGAGCATTTTTGCATAATTTGGAGAAGAGAGAAAGTTTTCCCTTTGAAAACTTTTGAGGAGATTGTTGTGTAACATATTTTATGATAATAGATCTTTTCATTGATGATGGAATTTGTCTTGTCATGAAATGCTAGCAAGGTTTCTTCTTCCTTTCGTATCCAAGTAGTTTAAATTCATGCAAGTAGCTTACTTTGATGTGTGGTGTTTCATTGAGATAGCTTCGCTTTACTCCATACCACTAGCGGCTTGTTGATGATAAGTTCGCCTTGTGTGGTCAACTGGACATTACATTGAGTTTAAATCCCGGATTTATATGCTTATATGCGTCGTTGTGATGGTGTATGCATGTTAAGTTTGAAATCCGGCGGAGGCTAAAATTGAAATCCGGTTGAAGTCTATTGAAACGAAGCTCCACATATCCTGCATTTAGAATAGAATGTTAGTTTCTTAGGCCTTATACCCCCTTTACTTTCCGCACATTTCCGATTAGTATTAGGAATCCCGTGCTCACCTGCCAAATCATTCGAATTACATGAAAACCCTTAGTCCGCTGTCTGCTGTCAACCGCCGAACAATTGTGTAAGTCCCCTTGACATACCAGCAATATCACATCGAGCCAAACTGAGCCTATTCGCACTCAAGGAACCTTGGAGTTGAAAGCATGATCTTACTCGCAATCTTAGCATGCTGAATACTTTGTTCAAGAGAGGATAGAGCGTCCGTTGGGAGACTTTATTCTGTGTTGGTGCGGTCTCAAAAACCACGTCAACAAGACTACACACAATAATTCACTGTAAGTCTTTTTTAAGACATTGAGAATGCTAAATATGATGCTAACTATCCTTACCAAAGATCATTAGCATCAGATAAGAACATAGTAGTAAATCTTCTGAAAAATACCGGGCCAATTTTTTCAATTTCTCAATAGCAAATTACAATGAATCAAGCACCCATTAAGGTTAGTTTGAAATCCCAAACGATGCTGAAAGTAACTCTAACCAGAATGTACACCAGGATCCCGATGCGGGCAAGGTGTGAGCATTGGTCAGAGGATCTCAAAGGAAAAATGCTGAAAAGAAACTCTAACCAAGAGATGCGCCGGCAAGCGACGAGCATTCGGTCAGAGGATCCCTATCTAATTGCAATACTGGAAAAAGCTCAACACCAAACATGTGCTACTCAATCCATGATGGATAAGAGGCGACCATATGGCGGAGACTTGTAAATACACAATGCAAATTAAGATAATAGGCGGCAAGCCAGCCTCTTCCACTTATTCAGTGGGCAGTTACAAACATGGAAATTGCAAGAATATTAAAATGCTGACAGTACTACTGTCCAGCTTACAATATGTGAAGAATGCTTGCAATAACAGAAATTTAGAAGTCTTTAATCAGAACAATGCTAATTATGTCTTCCCCAATGATCTCCAAGGCTGTCTAACATCACTCAACTCTAAAAACCACCCTAAATTCAGACTGATATGACTGTAGCAAGGTCTGAAACTGTTAACCAGCAACACAAAGTTCTTATTGAAATGATCACAGCACCCTAAATACTCAACCAAATGACCCCAAACAAAATGCAACAGCTACCTCTAACCAGGGCGCCCAAGTAAGACCCAAGAAACCAACTCAAACTGCTGTATTTTATTTTTTTTTCAAATCCCAATGCAAGTACAAAGTACGGCCCCAAGAGAAGGGCGATTTTCTCATATAAAAATCAGCACTTGATTAAAAATTATGAAACTTCACAAATGTTGGCGCCTTCCCTAGACAAATGCAAATAGGAAATACCCAGAATGCAATCTTTTTGTATTTTTGAAATATGAGTGAAAATGACAATTTAGCTATGAACTCAGCAACCTCTGAAAATGACATAAAGTGCAAACAACTGAACTACCAATGCAATTAACTCTCCACAAAGCATACCTCACTACAAAATGCACTCAACACATGAAATATCTCCACTAGGTGCTATCTCACAAACACGAAGTTGAGCCAAGCTAGGAGGCATTCATTCCTCGAAGCAATCCTCTCACCATTTCGGCAGCATAACTTTACTCAAAAAGTTGGATGATGAAACTGAAGACCAAGACCTCCTTTTAAAGACTTGAGATGACTGTCCAGAAGCTTCTAGAAACCTAGCAATTCAAATTTGAGTAACTCCTTTTCCCTCCAAATGTGGCGTCCTTTTTGCCTTAAGCAATTTTGACTTTTTAATTTAATTTAAAATAACCTCCTCAAAAGGGCGTCCCTTTTTCAAGCATTAATATTTGAGCTTTACAATATAAAATACCCTCATGAGGCGCCACCCCTTCAATGACCACTTTTAAAAACAACTTAAGTTCAATCACTAGGCTAAGGGGGGAGGTCAACAGCAAAATATAACATTAAACATGACTTTATTAAAAAATAATTCAACTTATCTCTCCAAACGAGCCCCAAAGCCAACATTGAGCAAAACCAACTGAACATACTGAAGTAGAAGGTCAATCGAGCCGAAACCAACAGGACCACTGCCAGAAATAGAATTTACTAAAAATAGTAAATTCGTGAAAGTGCTCAGAATGCCAAAACGAACACATCACTGAAAAGCTCACGAAAAACCCAGAAGGAATCCGCAATTCAAACGCCAATCCGTGAGCACAAGAAACCACCAACCAAGAAACCCTAATTTCACCACCGAGAAGCCTACGGGTCTCCAGAATAGGCTAACGGTCATCCAAAAGAAGTCATGCTCGAGAAGGGGACATTACATCTTCATACTGTTCATACTGATTCAGCCACATTGTTATTCCTATGCAAAACAGAGAAATATCCAACAAATTAAAAAATAGTGACTGGAATGAGAAAACCTATGCATAACTTCAACATCTTAGGCCTTATAAGATTTGTACCACTCACAATCCATATATCTAGAAGATACTCGGTGTGTAATTCTTGTCAATTTCCATACCTAAACAAATAGAGTTTGTCCACATGACGATGTATGCATATATCAAGATTTATTTTGTTCTGTGTATGTGTAATAAACATGATTGTATATATCAAAATGTGTATATTTCAGGCATATATGCTTGTGTACATATACCCAAATGTGTAAATATACTCAAATGGGTAAATTCTGGGCATCTATGCTTGTGTGTATATATTAATTGTATGTACATGCAAACTAACCAATTATGTGCGCTGTGTATGTATACACAAACTATACACATTTGAATCCAATTCTCATTTATATATATACAAACTATTCATCATTCGAAAATAAGTTAGCAAATATACATCTGGATACATACAAACATGCATATATTTATATACAAACTATACCCATATTAACCAATTGGTCACTGCTAAATCTGAACTTAAAATGAAAAAAATAACACCAAAGATAATAATCATTTAGCAAACAAGATTAGAAACATATTTCTAAAGATAATCTTCAGGTGAAGATCTACTAATGGGTAAAAAACCCAATTCCTAAGGAAAAATACAAAGAAAAACAATACGAAAATAACATGGCAATTGTTTTAGAGAAAATATCGTGAAAACAACTAAAAAATGCTAGTCATTAAACTTAAAAGGAACACTTAAACACTGTTTGCTTCCTGCAGTCATTTTGTTAAGTAAAAAAAAATTACATCACAAGAATTTCACATTAATACAGTTAAGTATGAAGCATACATATGCAGAGCATACCTTACATGATTGTTGGTAATGTGGATGGCCCTCTCGCAGGTCACATTTCATCCTGATATGTTACAATATGACCTAGTTAAAGCAACAACATTTTATATAAACCTAGCAGCAATATCATAACTCGTTTAGGCTGAGAAGACACAATTATCAAATGTAAAGATTAAGGGTATAAATATAGACTTCTAAAGGCCAAAATATTTGTGTTACTTCTAAAGGCCAAAGTGTAGGCATATTTCTTTGTTTGTACATAAGTTTTTACACTAGCTGGAAGAAATATATAACCCCTTATAAAGTACCAATGCATCAAATATGTATAAATCTCATGGTACTTGTTAATCTTTATTTTGTCCAAGGTTTTCCTTTTGAAAAAGAGTTAGACCAAAACAATATTTCACTTGCTTATAATGTCCACGAAACTCTTCGAGTTGCCAAAATACTCTCTCCAATATCTCGCATGCTCCTCTCCTATATGAAAGATCCCTTACCAATTCTACCCTGAATTTTTCAGTTTTGCCATCTTGCCATAATGTCAAACAGTTGTCTTGCATGGTCTGATTTAGTTTTGCTGATTGTTTGTTTGAGTTTCATTGCTTGTTTTTCATTGCAAAATCATAGAGGAAAGCATAGAAATGAAAGAGAACTATTGCATAAGTGAAAAACAACAATTGCAACTCAATAGAACCCCTTTTTTTTAACTATATCAGATCTGATTACAAGTTTCAGAGGTTTGATATACATCATATCAGACTGTAACAATAGTCTAAAACCCTTATATAATGCAATATTTGACTACCCAAAATGATAAACACATACCTAGATGTATAGCTCCAATTGTAGCTTGATTATTGAAGTCAAATCATGAATCACTTTGCTGTTACAACTTCAAACAGTATGGCTGAGTATGATGACGAAATAAGTGTTGTAGAGGATCACCAATAGGCTAGAAATAATGATAAAATTCAAGAACAGTAACCTTTTACCAAACCCTAGGTACCTCCCAAAATACCCAACAAGCAGCCTTGATCAAAACTCCAAGAATAAGGTACCAAATCGAAGGTAAATTGTTGCCGTGGAATAATATGCAATAAAATCAAATACCCATGTGCCTTAGCTGCCATAAACTATCAAAATTTGCAATCATTTTCTGATAATCCCTACTGCAGTTAATTCTAAGTGCAGATTAACCTGTAATGACGTCCAATGATGCCCAAATGGAAACTCAAAGTAGATTTCCTTGTTCTGTGAATTGGATTTTCGTCCAATCCATTATCCTCCAAGGGATTTCGTCCTCAGAAGTCCTGTATGCTGCTGAAACCCTCTTCCAAGAGCTCAAACCTGCAATTGGTTTTGTAAAAATGAGAATAGAATCCTCAAAAAGAAGCCCAACACATTGCTTTATAACCTCTCATGGACTTTTTTAATAAATGTCAATAAAATAATTTTCTTGAGGTCTTTCCTCATCTAAAGAAAAGGGTCACTTTTTAAAAACAACTTGAGTTGCTAGGATGGGGACACTTTTCACTATTCACCTTATGATTTTCAATTACTATTCACATTTTACTATTCCATTAAAGCAAACCTTAATATTTTCACTTTAACTCTGAATTCATCAACTGAACTCCAAACTGCAAGGCTCATAAGGCTCCCAGCTAAACTCCACAGCCCCTAGTAGGGTCCCCTAACCATTATGCTGACCTACGGAAACCCTAATAGTAGGCAAACCTCCGCTACGATTGAGTTGTCTAAGGAAGGGCCATTACAGTCCTCCCTTCCCAGGATTGCTTGCCCCCAAGCAATTGCAAAGCTGGATGCTGAAGTATCATCTCTCCTCCCCACATGGCATCCTCCAATGGCAAGTCTCTCCAACAAACCAAATACTCTTTGATCACTCTGCTCCTCAACCTCCTCTCCCTCATATCCAAAATCTCTCCAAGAATCAAAACCAATCAGCCCTCCTCATTCAATGGAGGCAACTCATGTGAAAAGACAACATCCTGTCAAGGAGCCTTCTTTAGGCAAGATACATGAAAGACATTGTGTATCTTACCTTTGGAAGGTAATTCGACCTCATAGGCTACCTCTCCAATCCTCCTCAATACTCTGTATAGACCTGTTGATGTGTGTTTTATGACACACCAAACATCAGCATAAAATGCCCAAAGACACCCTATCCTCTCTTGAAAAACCACCACGTATGCTAAGATTGCGAGAAGATCATATGGCGATTCCAAGTTTCCCTATGTCAAGTATTGACGTGCGGATAAGCTCAATGGTCGTTGTGATATGCTAGTAACACAAAGGAACTTATGATAGGCTTGTTCAATTCACAATGAGGGTCCAGACAATGAGGCTCTACCGTTTGAGTCTTGGATCAAACAAACTAAAAAAAGGAGATAAAGGTTTAGAATTTCTAGTCTACTTCCTTAGAATTCAAGAGACGGTATTGACTTGGTGGAACCAATAACCACGCTTTGCTTCGCCATGCTCAACAACAACGACACAAAGTGGGTGCAATCTTCAAGGGAGTGTGCTTATCATTTTCACGTCATGAATAACTACCATCAAATTGAACAATATTTATCCAGACAGAAGTTAAGCATCCAAAAAGTAAGCTCAGGCTAACTTTACGCATTGAACGAAAAATCATTCATTCAAAGAAAGTATGAGCAAAAGTTTCACCATAAACCAATACTTATCAGATCTTGGATTCGTCTAACAGACATGAAATAAAATCTAAACTATGATGAGGGATAAGAACCATGCTAACTCCAAAATAAGAGAAGTAATCACCATCAATTTAAACAACGCTTTACTTATTACTTTGGCAATCGTATTGAACAATTTACTTATCTCAACATGTTTTGCAACATGCTCCCATGCTTTACAAATGAGGGGGTGAGCTCAATTTATAGGCTCCCCAATTACAATTCAATGGCCAAGATTGATTTAGGATCAATGGCCGAGATTACAAAATAAAACCCTAATTAGGGTTTGTTGCAACTAACTACTCCTCGACCAATGAGAAAATTGCATTCAAGGACACTTGTCCTTTTTGCTAAATATGAACCAACAATAAAATAGAAAGTTGTTGCATGTTGATTTGGAACAATTTTATTGGTTGGAAGATGACCAGGTGCCACCTCAGCGTGCTGGATGTCTTCCTTCGTCACTTTGTTTTTCTTCCACGTGCTTGCCTCAGAATATTTGTTTTGCCGATGAATCTGTTCTTTGCGCTTGTTCCTTCCTATCTTTGATCTTGGATGTCCTTTTGAGCCTCTAATTTCTTCTCAAGCCTGACATTTCCAGTGACCGTTAGCCTTTCTTTGGGAACCCGAAGGCTAGTCGGAAGTTAAAATTAGGGTTTCCTAATTTTGAGGAGGTCATTGCTCAGAGATGATGGATTCAATGGCGGATTCTTTCTGGGTTTTCAGAGAGCTTCGCAGGGGTATGCTCATCTCAGCATTCAGAGCATTTAATAGAATTTACTATTTTTAGTAAATTCTATTTTTGGCAGTAAGCAGGATGGTATCAGGCAGTTGACTTTTCCCTTCAGTTGACTCAAGTGGCGGGTTCAGTTCCGGGCTTCAGAATGCAGTTCTGGGAAGTCGAGCTCATTTCACTTAAAAATAACATTATAATTAAAATGTTATTTATCACCTTGGCCTAGTCGAATGACTTAATGTCATTTTAAAAGGTGGACTCAAAGGGTGGCGCCTTCATTAAGGTTATATTTAATAATTGATGAATTCTCCAAAGTCAAAAGCAATTTAATTTGGGCGCATTTCTCAAGGTGAAGATTTAATTAAAATATGATTATTGAGCTAAGGTGAAAAGGACGCCATATTAAGGAAGAGTTAGGGTTTGAAACCTTGAGTTGGATTCTAGGGTTTCGTGAAGTCAAACGAAGCTTATAAAAAGAAGTCTTGGGCATCATTTATTCATCTTTGGTCTATGCTAATGTTATGCTGCCGAATTGGTTGCGGAATTGCTTCGAGGAATGAATGCCTCCTAGTCTGGGCTCGACTTCGTGCTTGAGAGACAGCACCTAGTAGAGAGGTTCGATTATTTGTGTGATTTTCTAGTAAGGTTTGCATTGTTGTAGAGTTATTGCTTTGAAGTTCAGATTTCTGCATTTCATAACCTTTCTGGAGTTGCTGATTTAATACAGCAGATTTATGTTTTTGGTCATAACTTGAAAAATACAAAAAGAGTTGTTCTGGGTATTGTCTCATTGTGTTTCCCTGTTAGAGGCGCCCCTTCATGAATATTTGCAGATTTTAATACGAAGCGTATGATTTTATAATGCAAATCCGTCATTCCTTGAAGGCGTACTTTCTAGAGTGCATTGGGATTCGTGTCAGTAATTAATAACCATTTTTAGATGCCATTTCTTATTACTAAGTTAGGCGCCATCATTTTGAGGGTCTATTGCATCAGATTTGAGATCATTTGGGTGAGAAACGAGAGAGTTATGAGCATATGAGTAAATTCATAGGTTGCTGGTTTTATGATAAAAAGTGCAGATTTGTATGACAGTTTAAGAAAATCTGCATCTTCCTTATCTGGTTGGTGTTGAGATTTCATTGTATACTTTGCAGAAGCTTCCTTGTTGAATGCATCATTTGAAAGAGCATCTTAAGTCTTGATATTGCAGGCAATAACATCTTTGTAAGCTGGCAGTAGTACTGACCAGTTGTTCTTCTTATTGCTCATCGTTATTGTAATACTCATTCCTCTTCAGTAATTGTTGTAATAGATAGAATCTCCGCCCTATGGTAGCTACTTCCCATTCTGGGTGAGCAAGCACATTCTGGGTGTTGAGAATTTCCAGTTTCAGCATTTCATTTCAAGCATTGAATTCTGTAATCACTCCGTCATATGGTCGCCCCTCACTCCGCATTGGATTGGGTAGCACATACTTGACGTTGAGTTCCCTTTCAGCATTTAGAGTAGAAGATCCTCTGACCATATGCTCGCCATCATCGGCGCCATTCTTGGTTAGAGTTGTTTTTGCATAAGCAGTTTGATTCAGATCCTCTGACCAATGCTCACACCTTGCCCACATCGGGATCCTGGTGTACATACTGGTTAGAGTTGCTTCAGTACGTTTTGGTTTATCGTCTAACCTTAACGGGTGTAATGTTGTAATCTGAAAATTGTAAAAACGAAAAAATTTGGCTCGGAATATTTCAGTGGTATCAGAGCCAAGATCCTGCCATCCTGTGCCCATCAGAGTTCACTTGACAGAGAAAACAGATTCTACATCAGAGGTCAGAGCTGAGTTCAGTATTAGTTTTCAGAAGTTTCAAAGATGTTGCATTTTCTAAGGCCTATGGGTCGTGAGAAGTCAGATTCAACTATGGCATCGGAGGAAGGAAAGGTTAGTGATGTCGTAAGGGACTTCATTGAATATGCCAGACAGTTTAAAAGACAATGTGAAGATGAGGCTGTCAAACTCCGTGAGCAATATCAAACCATGCCAGATGATTATAGGTACAATGTTTCATTTGATTCCCATTTGAAGTGTGTGGCGTCAGTGGAGCCCGAAAAGTGGAAGATGGTGGACCACATTAGGAAAAGGATAAAAAGGGAAGCAGAACAAGCTATGTTCGAAGAATCAAAGAAGGAAGGAGATGAAGTGCCTATTTGTGGATTGCAGCCGACAAATATGCAAGTTGAAGAGAAAAATCAGTCATCTAGCATTGAAGATGGCACAAACAAGGTGCACATATCACATCAAAATGATCGTGAGCTCGAAGGAGAAAACGTGACAGTTGAAGAGTGTGTGGAAGAGCCTCATAATACGCCCCTTGACTTGCATGTGATAGCAAGTGAAGAAGAGCAAGTTGAAGGAAATACTATTGGTGTCTTTGAATCAGCTTATGACCGTTACCAAAGTGGTGATGTTGGTAATGATTTCGATGTGTTTGTACCTCCTCTTGTTGAAGATTTAGTGAGGGATAGATTGGCTCTTGTTGCTGTCTCAACTTCCCGAGAAGTTCCACATAAGGAAATCAGCAACATAATCTCTCATGAGGGTTCCATAGAAGATAATGAAGATGAAGTTTTTCAAACACCAAACATTGAAGATTCTTCACTTCATTTCGGGGGTGACATTGTTGGTCATGGGATTGATCAGCAAACTGAGCCATTGGAGAAAAACTTTTTTGATGATTTTAGCTTAAGTGAATTAGGAATTGACTTATTCAAAGAGTCATCACTACAAGGGGAGCATGATAAGTTTTTTCCAGTTGATCATCTTAATCAGCTCACTAGCATTTGGGATCCGGGTGTGATGGCATCAAGTTATGTTAAAGAACCTGTGTGGGATAAGTTTCCCTTTGATCCTGATGAAGAACAAGAACCAGGTTGCACAGTAGACTATGAGGTGGCCCTTGGAGGAGAAGTTGTCTTTGAAGAAGAAGATTGTTCCACAAAATTCCATAATGATCTCTTTGGAGTGGTTGCAGCCACTAAAGAGGAATTTGTGGTTACAGAAACTTTCCGAACAGCGGACAAACATGATTCCTTGAGCAGGTTGGATACTGGTCTAATGTTTGATCAAGGAGGCCGTGATGAAGAAGAAGAGCTAGAAGTCCATATGGCTCTTGAAGATGGAGAGTTTGAAAGTGTTATTAAACACAAATCAGATTTATCAATACACGAAGCTGGTTGCAAGCAATGGGTTGAAGAATTTGTGGAGTATGATGCTTTTTATGATGATGAGCATTCTCTGCTAGTTGGTGGTGAAGTACAAGAATGTTGGAGTAGCAAAGAGGGCAGTAAAGGCAAGGAACGAAGTTCTGATTTTCAGTTGCAGCCTATCAGCAGTTCACCGTCTTTGCATGTTCATGAGTGGGAAGATCAATGCAAGGTATCTTTTGGAAAAGAAGTACAAGCGCTATCCCTATTTGATCGCACACACAATTTGGTTGATGAGCTCTATTGGAAGGCTCAGTCTGAAGAGAGACGAAGTGGAGTTAAGGATGAAGTTGCTCTTCCTAACTTGCAACTTATCAGAGGCTCTTTGGAGACATTGAACTCAGCATACATACACTTGATTGAAGATCAAGATCATGCCGTTGAATCTGCAAAGAAGGCCTTCATTGTTTTCGAAGAAAGGGAGAGTATGGTTGATGAGCTCACTTTGGAGCTTAAATCCACAAAGGACAAGTTGGAAGAAACTCAGTTGGATCTAACAGAGGTTGCAGACCAGTTTGCAGATTTCAAACTTTTCAAGGAGCAAGAGGATGCACAAAGAGCTATAAAAATCAAGCAAGTGATGGGAGATTTTGACTATCTTCAAGAGGAGTTTGATCTTGAAAGCATTTCAAGAAAGTCAGAAGTTGCATGTGCAGATTTGGGGCAGCGAAACGTAAGGAATGGCTTCCAAGTCTTCGACAATCCCTTCTTTGAAGTGGGTGCTGAAGCAACTTATGACAATCCTCTCTTTGTTTTGAAAAAAGAGTCAAGTAGTGAAGAGACCAAGCATGAGGTCAAGTGTGAACTCCAATCTAAGGATGCCTTGATATCACTCCATGACGATGTGCCACGTATGTTGAGTAGTAAAGAATGCTTAAGAGGAATTGAGGATGCAGTCTTCACTTTGGAAAAGGGACCAAAATATGGTGATTGCACTCTTATCAATCCATTCCTTGGGTTGAAGGATGCTAGTCTGCTCTGGGAGTTGAATTTGCAGTCATCTTATGTTTCATGCTTCAGTATTCCTGAAGTTTTCATGGATAGGTTTCAAAGGTTCATCAGAGGGAATGCCAATTTTACAAGTATGCACTGGATTTTGATTTGCACTCATAGATGTGCTATGTTTCCTTGCCGGAGTGTTGGAGACTATTTTCAGTTGGGTACTCAAGCTTGGGATTCTCAACATGGGTTGATGGAGCATACAGTTTGTGGAAAGAAGAAATTATGGAGGAACAAGAATCAAATTTTCAGACTTTTTGATGTCCTTCTTTCCTTTAGCAGCTTCTTGATGGTTCCATTTGTTCATCAACAAACGGATTGGAGACAGATTTTGAGCATGGGTTGGAGAAATGAACGATTAGTGGCTCTTGAATGTGTTTCCCGGCTAAGACATGGACAGAATTTGAGACTCGAGCTTGCTGGTTTGAGGCAGACCAGCCACCTTACATGTTGCATTTATCGCATTCAGGAGAGTTGGTTCATCACTCCTGATCAAAGAAGTAGTAGTTCTCTCATGGAGATGAAACTAGTGTGTTTTCCAACCACCTTGGAGGTGTCACCTTGCAGCTCGATGGTCATCTCACATGCTCACGGTTGGGATCTTGAGTGGTGTTGTTGTTTTCCTTTGGGTATGACTCAAGAATCAGATTGCATTACGCTGATCCTAGCCTTGATTGACCGCAATTATTTGTTCCTTCACACTTTTCCTACTCTCCAAATTCATCTTATGATGGTTGATGAAGTAAACCTTGACTGTTTAATCTCAGTATTGATTCATGACAGCAGTAGCTCACATGCTTTGGTTCACCATTCGGAGACTCATGGGGTTGGAACTATGATTGTTTCCTGTAGTCTTCATGGTTGTGTCTGTATAATTCAGGAGTGGCATGGTAGCTTTATGCGGAGACAGGAGTATGAGTTTGTTGGGCTCTTACAACGGAATGCTTCCTTCCTTGTAAGAAGATTTGTAGGGGTCACACTTGCAGTCATGGTCCCGTTTGTTACCGTGTGGAGATATGGGGAGGAGTTCGATTTTGATTTGAATAGTCTATCTCTCCTATTGCTTAGAATGGTGATTGACAGTAGTATGGTTGATACTGTCAATTCGGGGGATCGTGGACATGAGATGCTGCATGATTTTGAATTCCTTCCTTTAAGATCTTTCAGTTTGAGAATCATAGATGGTAACATTTTGGAGTTACAAGGGGAGTCAGTCCAGCGTTGGCATGATATTCCCATTAATGTGATCAGAGTGGCGCAGCGGAAGCATGGTGGGTTTTTCCTGAGACGCATTTGGGAACCAGGGATCCTACTTGTTGCGTATGGATTAGTCTTCCAACTACTGGAGTTGTGGTGGTATTGCTTGAGGACAAGCAATTTTGGGGAGGGCGGATTGTAATGTCCCCTTCTCAAGCCTGACATTTCCAATGACCGTTAGCCTTTCTTTGGGAACCCGAAGGCTAGTCGGAAGTTAAAATTAGGGTTTCTTAATTTTGAGGAGGTCATTGCTCAGAGATGATGGATTCAATGGCGGAATTCTTTCTGGGTTTTCAGAGAGCTTCGCAGGGGTATGCTCATCTCAGCATTCTCGAATCTCACCATTTTAAATTCTATTTCTTTTGGCAAGAAGCGGTGATGGTATCGTGCAGCCGACTTTTCCTTCAATTGACCTATGGCGGAAGTCTACCTCGGCCTTTAATGCAGCCTGGAAGTCGAAATTATTTCACTTTAAAAATAACATTATACTATGTTATTATCACCTTGGTCAGTCGAAGGATCTCGAATAAGGCCATTTGCAAGGTAATTCCTTCATTGGCGTTTTATATTAATACCTGATGAATTCCTCCAAAGTCAAAAGAAATTAATGGGCTTATTTCAAGGTGGCGACGAATAAAATATGACGGTTTGAGCTTAATTCTTCATATTATGAAGAGTTAGGGTTTGAACCTTGAGTTGGACCAGTTTCTGTGTCAAACGGCTTATAAAAGCAGTCCGGGCATCATTTATTCATCTTTGGTCTATGCTAATGTTATGCTGCCGAATTGGTTGCGGAATTGCTTCGAGGAATGAATGCATCCTAGTCTGGGCTCGACTTCGTGCTTGAGAGACAGCACCTAGTAGAGAGGTTCGATTATTTGTGTGATTTTCTAGTAAGGTTTGCATTGTTGTAGAGTTATTGCTTTGAAGTTCAGATTTCTGCATTTCATAACCTTTCTAGAGTTGCTGATTTAATATAGCAGATTTATGTTTTTGGTCATAACTTGAAAAATACAAAAAGAGTTGTTCTGGGTATTGTCTCATTGTGTTTCCCTGTTAGAGGCGCCCCTTCATGAATATTTGCAGATTTTAATAAGAAGCGTATGATTTTATAATAAAACCATTCCTTAGTCAGTCTTCATTCCATTGGGGATCTCGTGTCAAGAATTATCAACCATTTTGATACATTTATTACTAAGTTAGGCGCCATCATTTTGAGGGTCTATTGCATCAGATTTGAGATCATTTGGGTGAGGAACGAGAGAGTTATGAGCATATGAGTAAATTCATAGGTTGCTGGTTTTATGATAAAAAAGTGCAGATTTGTATGACAGTTTAAGAAAATCTGCATCTTCCTTATCTGGTTGGTGTTGAGATTTCATTGTATACTTTGCAGAAGCTTCCTTGTTGAATGCATCATTTGAAAGAGCATCTTAAGTCTTGATATTGCAGGCAATAACATCTTTGTAAGCTGGCAGTAGTACTGACCAGTTGTTCTTCTTATTGCTCATCGTTATTGTAATACTCATTCCCCTTCAGTAATTGTTGTAATAGATAGAATCTCCGCCCTATGGTAGCTACTTCCCATTCTGGGTGAGCAAGCACATTCTGGGTGTTGAGAATTTCCAGTTTCAGCATTTCATTTCAAGCATTGAATTCTGTAATCACTCCGTCATATGGTCGTCCCTCACTCCGCATTGGATTGGGTAGCACATACTTGACGTTGAGTTCCCTTTCAGCATTTAGAGTAGAAGATCCTCTGACCATATGCTCGCCATCATCGGCACCATTCTTGGTTAGAGTTGTTTTTGCATAAGCAGTTTGATTCAGATCCTCTGACCAATGCTCACACCTTGCCCACATCGGGATCCTGGTGTACATACTGGTTAGAGTTGCTTCAGTACGTTTTGGTTTATCGTCTAACCTTAACGGGTGTAATGTTGTAATCTGAAAATTGTAAAAACGAAAAAATTTGGCTCGGAATATTTCACATCTACATTTCAGTTTGGGCTAATTTGGTGTTTCAACACACTATTTTTAGCAATTTCTTATTTTTAGTAAGTGTTAGTTTTGGTAGTTGGTCCTGGCAACAATTCAATGCAATGTTTCCAGTTCTGGCAATGGTGGCAGTTTCAGTTGTTGAGCACTATTATTTTTGGCAGTTCAGTCATCCACCATCTTTTGAGTTCAAAAACGGCAATAATATAACTTAAGTTATAAAGTTCAATAATGGACCCACCTTGTACCTCATGCCTAAGGATGATAACTTTAAGTTGTCTATAGAAAACAACCTTCATGACTTAAGTTGGACGCCCAAGTTGACGATTAAAAGATAATAAAATTAAAATTAAATATCTTTCTTGGGAGTTGTGCATCCCATTTGGAGGGAAAGGAGATTTAAAATTGTTGCCCTAATCTCTCCCTCATTTTCTATTTAAATGCACTTGAGCTCTCATTCAGGGGTTATGCTGAAGAATGATATCGTTATGTTGCCGAATTGGCTCTAGTTCTCCAAATCTTTAGAGGACGAAAATCCTCTTTAGGTTTCTAGTTTCAGATTTGTTGTACCCCAAATTAAAAATTTTGCTACATTTAGGCATTTTGGAAAAATGGTAAAAGTCCTGTTAAAATTGTCAAAAAGGTCAAAAAAATGGAAATTTGCATGTCATGCATGAGGGTCAAAAACTCAAAATTTTCAAAATCTGAGATCCGGGTTCATTCTGTGAAAGGTCCTGATTCCAGATCCTGGGCCATCCTAAATTCAAATTCTTCAAAAATAGAGTTTTGACGCTTCTGGGTTTCTTCTCAAATGGATGCTTGCAAAATTTTCTAAAAATACAATTTTTGCTTCCAAGGCTCAAACTGATTTTGATTGGTTGAAAATACTTCCTCATCAGGCTGGTCTAGTGAGACTCGTAAAAAGATCAATTTTTCTCTGGCGGGTCAACTCTTCTTTTTCAGAAGCTAAATCAAGAGTTCTAAGGTCATCAATGGAGGTTGCTCAACTACTAGGTGTCAAATTCAAGGTCTCAAAAACTGCACAGATCGAGCAACGGCGAGCGCGGAGCGGGGAACACGAGGAGGAAAGCTGAGAGTTGAAATGCAAACTCAGAAGAAGAAAAAACTAACTCTAGAAGAGTTGGGCGCCCCAGGTGACCAAGGGCACCCAGACTTTAAGACCACCAAAAGCAGTATTTAGGGTTTTCCATTCTAGGGATTCTTCTCAAGTTTCTTCAAGCTTCGCAATGAATTCATCAGCAAGATCACTGGATTTGTCAAACTACCAGAATCTCATATTGAACAGAGGAGTTGTATCAGAAGGACAAAACTGTAGATTATAAACATCATCAAAAAATCTCTAAGTCTGGCTCATAACGGTGCCCCTACTAGCCAAGGGCGCCCATCATTTCAAGGTATTAGATGTCGAAATTAGGGTTTGTGCCTTCACCAATTTGTTCTCAGAATTCTTCCAGCTCCGCAATAAATCCAGCAACAGGGACATCGGATCAATCAGTCAGTCGGAATCTCGGATCAAACAGAGAAGTTTCATCAAAGTAGCAAAATGAAAATCATGAAAATCATTAAAAATATTCTATCTCTGGGAAACTTGGGCGCCCCAAGTACCTAGGGGCGCCTAGGGTTTTGGAAGGTTAGATTCAGCTGTTAGGGGTTGCCAAGATGCTCATCTTCTTTAGAATTCCTCAGGCTATCCAGTGAATGTCTCAGCCAGTTCATCAGATTTTTCAGTCACCCATAGTTTTAGATCAAATGGAGGACAAGGCATGGAAGGTCAAAATTGAAAGTTGAAATTCACTAAAAAGTGACTAAGTCTGGAGAGTTTGGGCGCCCCAAGTAGCCAGGGGCGCCCAAGATTTTGAGGGCACAGAAGGTGGTTTCAAGGTTAGTAGTCTTCAGAACATTCCTTCAGTTTCTAGTAGGCTCTCCAACGAATTCAATGGTGAGCTTAGAAGATTTTTCAGTCATCAAATATTGTGGATCGAACAGACAGAGTAAATGAAGAGAAGAAATGAAAAACACATAAAAGAATCTAAATGAAAAACACATAAAAGAATCTAAATGAAAAACACATAAAAGAATCTAACTCTGGCAAGGTTGGGCACTCCAAGTAACCAGGGGCGCCTAGGAATTCAGGACACCAGATGAAGTTTCTAGGACAAGTTACCTCCAAGAAGATCTTCTCCAGTTTTGACAAGTTGTCCAACAAATCCAGCATCCAGTTCATCGGAGCTCCTGAGCAGCCGGAATTGCGAATTCATCCGAAGATTAGAAACACTAAAAATTGAAGAACATCAGAAAAAAATCCAAGTCCGGAGGACTTGAGCGCCCCAACTAGCCAGGCGTGCCCAACATTTTGATGGTTCAGATGATTTTTTTAGCAGATGTTGCCTCCAGAACAATCATCTCTGATTTGATTAGGCTTCACAATGGATCAGTCAACCAATTCACAGGATTCATCTAGTGTCCGGAATTGAAGATCAAAGGGATGCATTTTATCAAGCAAAAAGTTGAAAATTTCAGAAAAAAATGGCTTAGTCTGCCAAGTAAAGGCGCCCAAGTTCAATGCCTTAGTAAATTTTTTTAATTTTGTCATGCATCATTCAAAACAGTATCTACGTTTGATGTTTTTGGCTCAGGATTGGCTTCAATGATTTAAAGCTAGAGAATAAAGCATTTTCATCCTCAAAACCTATTTAAGAAGGCTTTTGGCATTCATTATTCACTTTTTGCAGGCTAGCATCCAGAAGAGGAAACATACAATTTTCTTTACATCAAGATTTGGAGGCCAAAACGTGGTGCTTTTTCAGTGTTCTTCGTGGTTTTGAGATCAGGTTGCACAGAGGCTCACTTTTTCATGCTTTATTTTTCCAGGGCGTCACAATTCAAAACAAAGGGGTCATCTTTTTTAAATTCCATCAATCTGGGTCCGCTTGGTTTTTCATCCTCTTCAAGTTTGGAAAATTTTATATTTTCAAGAATTTGCTTTTTCCACGCTTTTTCGAGAAAACCTAAGTTTTCTCAAAATCTAATAATTTGGGTCTATTCAATATGAAATTGTTTACAAAACCCAAATCCTAGTTTTTTAGCTATTTTTTGAAGCTCTACATGTTGAGGAAATATCGACTTTTTCGAAAAACTGACAATTTAGGTTGCTTCAAAATATAGTTATCTTCAAAACCCATATCTTAGTTTTTCAGTTTTTTTCAGCCAAAAATTGAACATCTTGCATGTTCTTGAAAAAATCAGTTTTTCTAGTTGTAAGGAAATAAAACAGAGTGAGATTTCAAACATTCGTTGTATTATTTTAAGGAAGCGAAAGCTTCATTTAAAGATTGCAAAAGAATGCATCCACGATCAAAGGTGGATAAAAATAGAAACTAACTAAATGCAGTAGCCAACTATACATTACATGATTTACATTACAATAGACGTGATTTGAGCATTAATAAATTACTAAATATAATTTTAATACCCTCCCTTAATGCTCAATCTATCAACTACACCAAGATGTCCCCTAAATTTGACAAACTTATCCGGGCTGAGAGACTTGGTGAGAATATCGGCAGTCCGATCCTCTGTCGGAACATACCGCAATACTACTGATCGATCTTCGACAAGCTAGCAGATGAAATGACAATGAAGTTCAACATGCTTTATCCTTTCATGGAAGACTGGATTTTTGTCTAGTTTGAGCACCCCTTGATTGTCACGGTACAAGGGAGAAGGCCCTGCTTGAGACATTTGCATGTCCGAAAGCACCTTTCGAAGCCAAACTGCCTCACAAGTTGCTTTAATAGTTCCTCGATATTCAGCTTTAGTTGAG
>VDFB02159488.1:0-41405 GCA_007258455.2 Sequoia sempervirens | reverse complement strand
GAACTAGGATGTATTTCGGGATCACGGTGAACTGACAGTGTAGTACTACAACTAAATGGTTCCTTACATTATTTTGGCCAAAGTGTTTACATTCAATTAAGAACGTATGTCATTTGTCACGTACACTAGCCAGGTTCAACTTGACTTGAGGCTATCTTACTCTATGCGTAGTTTGGTCTATCGGGGTAGTCCGTACCCTAGACTTCCTACAACAAACTAACTACTAGAACGGAGGTCATTATAACAAGTACCTACAACTATCTCCCTTATACTGGACATTCTCATCCTAGGAGCTTCATTAACTTGATTAAGTTAACTTATATCTAGTTGTAACCTGTAACTTATTAAATGCCCTCTAACCACACCTAGTATTAAATAGCTATGCACAAGCATACACTCCATATACAAAGTCAATACAATTAATGCAATTTTCTCTTCAATGCCTCGTATATTCCGTACACTAATGAATGCGAAACTAATGGTAGAGAACATGCAAAAACCTTCTTATTTCACAAATTATCTCTTTGCAACTAATCATTTATGTTATAGATATACATTCCTAATTTTATCAACCTTCACTCTCTATTCTTTTCATTCAAGGATATGAAACAGATTTATTTCTGAATACAAGAACAGTGGAAAGCATGGAAAAGAAAAGGGTTAACATGCTTGACAAGAGCTTTCCTCAGATGTTTGAAATAAGAGAATGCTTCTCCTCTAGCCTACCACCAAAGGACTTCCAACTGGCTTTGTTAGCGAACTCTTAACTCAGCTGTTGGTAGTTTCAAACTATTATTCTCAGATACAAAGAATGCTCTTTCAACACAAACAGAATACACCTTTAGCAGACTAAAGACTCCCTCAACAAATGATGATTACTTTGATATTGCTCTCAATTTGATAATTGCTTTCTCAACAGAAACAGTTCTCACTCATGAATGAATAGAAATGAACTTCTGATTTCTAATTTCGTGTGTTAAGAATGAGCATTTGTAATGTCCCCATTTTGGCCCTACACTCTTCATTTGGATTTAGCCTATTTCCGGAAATCCGTAGGCTAAGCTGAGGTGGAAAATTAGGGTTTCCTCTTTCAGATACTGCTCAGTTGGCGTTCTGAGGTTGTTGTGCAGACTTACTATTTATAGCAGTTCACTATTTTTAGCAAGTCTATCTTTTGGCAGTATCTGTCTAGTAGCAGTTCAATCCTTTGCAGTTCAATGTTCAGTTTGGCTTTCTGTTGTTTTGATGTGAACTTACTATTTATAGCAGTTGGCTATTTTTAGTAAGTCTAATTTTGGCAGTAGCATCATCAGCAATTCAGCTCAAGTCATTTTTCTATCCTTCAGTTTCAGTTTGGCTTTGGTTATCTCCATGGATTAAGTTTTATACTTAGTCATTTTTATGTTTCTCAGTTGTACCCCCACGCCTAGGAATGATCACTTCATGTTGTTTTTAAAGGGAGGTTCATTAAAAGAGGTCAAGTGATTGCATTTAATAATTGGCTAGTGCTTTATTGATCTAAAGTGAAGTTGGATGCCCTAAAAGAGGTTGATTAATATTTTATTTCAAAAGTGGGAAATGCTTAAAGTGGCATTCCACTTTGGAAGTTGGAGATGATTCAACTTCTTGGAATTCAAGAAGAGTCTCTTGTTGCTTCATTTCCAATTGGAAAGGCTTATATATTGCTGCTGTTTGAAAGTGATTATCTTTGAAAAATTGTAAAAGTTTATCTTCTTTGGTTTGTCCAGGAGTAAAGGCTGAGAGGTTTAACCAGTGCCATTCTTGGGGCTAGAGCTATGGTTCCCTAGATGATAGATTGAGAGTGTGCTTCATTCAGAAGTGCACATCGAGAGGAAAGCCTTCATTGTTGGAGAATTTGAAGTATTTTTCAGTTTTTGAGCTTGCTGGTTCATTCATGGCTGAAGGTGATTTTCATTAACAGCTCTTTGTACGATTTTAATATGCTTCTGGGTATTGAAGATATGGATTCCTAGCACTTGGGCGCCCCTTCCCATAGAAGATCAGAATTTATTTCAAAGTATTTATTTTTATTCTTGCAAAATCACCCTTGCTAAGGGCCATACCATGTTGGGAGCATTGAGAATTGTGCAAGTAAATTAATGGTTGCTTTTTGAAGCTGTTTCATCATCATGACATGGGCGCCTATCCTTCAGAGGTTCATTGCAATTGATTTCACTCAATTTGGAGGTAAATTGATAAAGTTATGTGCATTTCATTGATGCATGGTTCTTTGGTTTGATTTTTACGTATTCTCTTGTTTCCTAATCCAGTTGGTTTTGATGTAATCTTGGTTTTGAGCTGTTTCTATATCGTTGGTGTATTGCCAGAGTTAAGAGGAAGTGATACTCTAGCCATTGATTGATTTAGACATATCTTTCTTATTTGCGAAAATTTGTTTAATTCATTTGTAAAGGTGATTAGTGAGTACTTACTTGACTATTTATTTTGGCTTTGAAGATTAAGTTTAAATTTCATATACACGATTGAGTGGTTGAGTTTAAATAATCCATCAACACCTTTAATTGTAAGTTTACCCCCACTAAATAAGTGGTTGTGTGGACTATATTCCCCCCACGTTAATAAGTGGAAGTGAGGATTTAAATGGCTGGCTTGCCGCCTTTAATAATGTAATAATCTCACCCACTGAATAAGTGGAGTATTCCCACTGCTTGTGGATGCCTACATCAGCAGATGAATTGTAATTTCAGTTCAGTTTACTCCTAATGATCCTCTGACCATATGCTATCACCTCACCCACATTGGGATCTTGGTGAACATTCTTGGTTAGAGTTACTTCCATGCTGATTTTCTTTTGGAGCTAACGCTAATCAGTGACTTGTTGCTGGTTTGTGTATTGAATTTTGGGAAAAAATTAAGGGGGAATATTTCAGCATTTGCAGGCTTTATATAGTGTTAGTAAATTTAACCAATTCCCCTTTTTAAGGCGTCTATGCTGCCAACGGGGTTTGGAATGTTTCAAATGAGAAATGTGTCGCCCTATGGAGAAGATTTTGACTTCCATTAGCTAACAACAATGAGGTAAATTTATTTTGCACATGATCAGTTCATAAAATCGCGACACCTTCTGGTATTGGCGCGATTCAACAGGTAGGGATAAGTGACGGTTTAATGCAAGACTATTTCCTAGGTCGGATGGCGTCCACATCTCCATTTCCTGGCTGCACATGAATTTATCTCAGCCGTTTTCAATTGCTTGGCCCTGGTCGTGCGATTCTTCCTGTGCGATTTCCATTTCATTCGCTTTGAACTCATATCATCGTATTTTATTTTCCTCTTCATAACTTCGATATAGTTCCAAAAGAAATATTTGAATTTTGGCGAATTTGACAATGATATTTGATTTACTTTTGAAGTCACAATAATTCGATTTGACTTTTAAATGAAATATTCATCTTTGAGAAAAATGTCATGTTTCAAATTCATGATTTAATTTCATCTCCTAATGAATATTTAAATAAAAATGTTTATTTAAACTTCATTTGATTTTCAATTTTGTTTTATAAAATATATCTATATATATTTTATTATATTAAAATATTTATATAATATAGTTTTAATTTACATTAAATATTTATGTATAATTATTTAAATTTAATAATTTAAATAATCTTGTATACATATTTATATTTTGTAAAGACTATATTATATACATACTTAATATTATATTAAATATATAAATATATTTACCTTTACATTTATACATGTATATACCTATACATTTAAATTATACTTACGTATACTACGAGCCAGTCAGCATACTTTCACTATACGTACTCATGTATATGTATATATGTGTATATGTAAGTTCCGAGATAATATCGTCATAATAAATTCATATTCACATATATACAACCGGTTAGTTGTGGGTACGTATACATGTATATTTACTGGTATAACTCCTTTATGTATACGTATTCATAAATACATTTATATCAATGCACATGTATGGCATATCCATCTGCTCTCATACGTTGTATCGACATGAATATACTTATGGACACTTGTACATACCGTATTTGTATATATACATATACACATGCCCACCTCTAACTAGAAACATTATTCCACATAAGATTATACTGGCAAGCATCACTTATTCACACATTCAGAAGTAGATACGACTCCTAATGATACTAAACAAGCCTACAGATGACTTACCCTTAACTTCAACAAATGACTTACCTTACTCAGTCTATAGTATGTGTGTGTATGCCCAATTGGTACTCGTTACTGTTTACCCGACCAAGTTCCTCCTCGAGTGATATCTCTTCTCTGCCTGGAGGTACGAACCTGTTTCCTGCACATCATGACACGACAACGGGAGTCATATGCTCAAAACAAGGCAGTATATATAAAACATCGTAGAAAGTTAGAATAACATTATTCCATAACTTATATGCTACAATCATTCAAGAAATTACATCAATAGAAATATCAGAAAAATGAGACAATCATTAGGACACATTCAATTGATCACAAGAACAATTTGTTTTATTCATCAAAAAGATTCAAACATTACAATGTACTTCCTATGCAGTAGTAGCTATACAATCGGAGTGTAACAATACTCCTCTAACATGGAGTCCACTCTAAACAAGTGAATATTTCCAAGCCAATGCTTATTTTAAATAAGCAATTTAGTTTTGCATTATAGTTTTCAGGCATCAAAGGGACATTTCAGATATAAACAAGAATAATACATCATACTCCCCAAAATCTATTAAAATATTTTCTTTTTCAAAGACAACAATTTAGTCCATCCACTTCCATCTACAATAAACCACACAGGAAAAATACCATGGGTTCTGAAGGAAAAAAACTAAATCAACAAAGAGCCTACCTTTTGAAAAATAGTAGGAGCCTTGAGAATGTCCAATTCGTCAATTCTCCTTGCTAGAACCCTCAAACTACCCTCCTTGATATTCAAGAACAATCATTACAAGTAAAATAAAACAACAATAATGGGATTCAAAGTAAATTTCAAAATAAAGAAGTGATAGGTGCCTTGTTTGGTGGTGGAACATGTTTTATTATCTTATTTAGAATATTTAGGAGAGATGAAAAAGGGAATCCTTGGAAAAAAGAGTTGTACTTGCTCCTTCTCTAATTAGTGACTACATGCCTCAATACTCTATGGTCATAACCAAGATTTCAATATGCAATAGACAATTTTGAGTGTGTCCAAATTCTTCGTTCCTCTATTTCAGTCTATGTTTTTGTCACACATCATGTAGTTTATGTGAGTTTATTCTACAACAGCTGCAAGAGTAGGGCATCCCCACAAACAAGCATAGGCTCATCTTTGTCATAAAAGAGCTGGAAGGGCCATACTTTCGCAATATACTTTCGCACTATACAAACAAGCATAGGCTCATCTTTGTCATAAAAGAGCTGGAAGGGCCATACTTTCGCAATATACAACATTCAAAAAAACTCCACACTCCACCTTGTGCACCATCTAAGCGGAGGTATTCAGATCTTTGTCAAACCCCTCACACCAGAAGTATTACCTTAGAAATTGAGAATTTTGACACTAATGAAAATGTCAAGGCTAAGGTCCACAATAAGGAGAGCTTTCCCCAAAACCACCAGAGGTTGATTTTTGTCAACAAATTGTTGGAGGATGGCCATACTTTGGTAGATTACAATATCTGGGAGTTACCTCTTCACCTTGTGTTACATCTCACAGGTGGTATGTAACAAAACTACAAAACATACGCAACAAGAAAAAATAGACTATGAAATAGAGGAAGGAAGAATTTGGACCTAGACACACAAAACTATCTTTTGTTATCAAAATCCTAGTTACGAGTAAGAGTCTAAGCATGCAGCCATTAATTAAAAAAACAACAATTACAAGTCCTCTTTTTAGACTCTCCTCATCATCTATCCTAAAGACCCTAAAATCAGATATTTTATTCCACCCCCAAATAGGGTAGTTACCATGAGCTATATTTTTAAAAATTCTCAACGAATCAACACTTTTGTTTTTAGGAGAATTGTTTGATTGAAAAGTGTAATGTCCCCTTCTAGTTGACATCTCTCAGAGCTTATGATTAGCCTATTATGCGACCCTTGTAGGCTGATAGGATGGATAGAGGGTCTTGTTGGAGCTTGGCTTGGCTTCGGTCGTCAGAATTTACCAGTTGGCTTTCGTTCGGGGTCGTTCGGACATCTTTTGCCTTACTTGCTATTTTTAGTAAGTTAAGTCACTCAGCGGAGCACCCCTGCTATTTTTAGCAGTATGGTTTGGTCGTGTGCAAAATCAATCACTTATTCTCCAGCTTCAGACGGTTCGTTAATCATACGTATTTTAAGGAAGATATTAATATTTTAATTGTCAAATTAAATATTAATTATTTGAAGCTTATATTATAAAGTTATAATATTATTTAATATTATAACTTAAGTGATTTCTTAAAGGGGTCGACCAACATTGAAGAGGGGCCACTTTTCAATTATAATTTATAATTAAAAGTGCGTTCAAGACTATTGAAAAATTAAAAGAAAAGTTCGAAATTTATTTAAATAATGCCTTTTTGAGAAAAGTCGACTTTTTGAAGGATATAAGGTTTTCATTGGGAAAAGAGCTCATTATGTGAAGAAATCGAATTTTTGCCAAGTGCTTCTTATGAGAACAGAGCCAAGGGTTCCCGTTTTTCATACTGCATTGGAGAACGAACCATCTTCAATGTCTGCAGTTCAGAGGCTGTGGAATATCAGCTGATCTATTGCTAATCAGAGGAATAGCTTCATTCAGAAGTTATTACAGAGCTTCATTTTTGCAATTCTTAATTCAAGGGTTTGTACGGAATTCTTCCTAGAAGTGATTCTTCATCTTAGGTGCCTATTTCTATATCCCAGACCAGTCTAATAAAGGCCGTACAGATTCATTGTTGGCTGGTTGCTGGGCCGTACCATTCACAGAGGGCTGCAAGTGGCGTGTTTTCTCTCTAGGCCAAGCGATTCTTTCTTGAGCTGAACAATGATTGTTACAGGGGCGGCTAGGGTTCCTTATTGATTTCCTTTCATCTCGCAGCAGGAAATAACACATCAAGGGCAAATCGTACCACTCAAGCTTACTCCAGGCGGCTACAAATCAGGTTCTTGATCTGAGATATTTTATCTTATCTTTGTCTGCATGTTGAAGATCTATTATTGTAAACATCTAAAAGGAATAATAAGATCATATGCTACCTATTTCAAAGGTTATCTGCTTCAGTATTTACTTATTTGAATTTATTAGATTTTCTTTCAAAATCGCATTGTTCATTATTGCATGCAAAAACAATAAAAAATCAAAAATGTTCAAAAACAAGAAAAAACCAATTAGTATCAGAAAACAGTGAGAACAGGGGTTTCTACAGTGGTATCAGAGCTAAATCCTGCCATCCTGAGGGTTTAGCATTCTTATGCAGCCACAAGAGGTTGGGCCTCACAGATATTATACTCACAGGAGAGCCTTGATTCACAGGCAACAGGGTTTGAACAGGCAGCTGGGTACCATGGCTGACAGAACGGAGATTCCTCAAAACCCTAGAGATAATGATGATGCAGAGGTCTTACATACTCTCAGAGATCTTCGGACAGGCCAACAACAGGTAGCTAATGTATTACAACAGTTGACCATGGCGATCCATAGGATTGGTACACCGAGGAGACCATCACCTCGTCGTGATGAGAACAGGAGTGATGTAGGTTCACGGAGAGCACCGAGGACTGTTTCACGGATGGCAGACAGGCCAACTAGGCCTACTTTTGTGAGACAGGAGCTCGATGAGGCTATTGCAGGTGAGAAGCATGAGGGTTTGTTCGCTGATACACTTATGGCAGCGAACAATGAGTGGGAGTTAGTACCACCTGAGGTCAGAGAGAGGATTACCTTTGACAGATTTATCACACAAAGGAGAGAACATCACAGGGGTCGACAGGATTGGAGGCCTAGACATAATAATAACAATGATCTGAAGCATGCCACAAACAGACTTACTCTAGCTATGTTCGACGGTAGTGGCAAGGTCACAGCACAGGCCTGGATCAGTAAACTTGATACTTTCCTCACATTGCGTCCTATGACTGAGGAGGATGCTATTAGGTATGCTACACTGCATCTTGAGGGAGCAGCTTATGATTGGTGGCACCACGGGATGGTGACACTCCAGCATGATCGTATAACCACATACCAGGAGTTCGTAGACAGGTTGGTGAAACGATTTGACAAGAAGGATCCAAAATCTTACTTGTAATGTCCCCTTTTCAAGCCTGACTTTTTCAGTGACCGTTAGCCTTTCCTTGGGAACCCGGAGGCTAGTCGGAAGTTAAAATTAGGGTTTCCTAATTTTGAGGAGGTCTTTGCTCAGAGATGATAATTTTAATGGCGGATTCCTTCTGGGTTTTCAGAGGGCTTCGCAGTAATATGCTCGTCTTAGAGTACTTTTTGGAATTTACTATTTTTAGTAAATTCTATTTTTGGCAGTTTGCAGATGGGCTCAGGTTGGTTGACTTCCGGTTTCAGATTGATCAGTTGACTTCATCAGTATTGGCTTCAGGGCATTTGCAGAGAAATGAGTTAAGTCATTTAAATTAAAAATAGTCACGTTAAAATGTTATATTTTAATGTTGACCCTTGGCTTAGACTTAATGACTTAATGTCGTTTTAAAAAGGTGGTCATTGAGGGTGGCGCCCTCATTAAAAGAACATTTTAATATTCCCTAAGTCAAAGCAAGATTATGTTGGCGCATATTTCAAAGTTGAATATTTAAAATGAAATATTAAATCAAGAGCTTGAAGGCAAAAGTACGCCATCATTGAGGAAAGGGGATTTTGACCTAAAATCAGATTCTAGGGTTTCGTGAAGTCAAGCGAAGATTATAAAAAGGGAGTCTTGTGCATCATTTGGATCATCTTGGAAATTACACCGTTATGCTGCCGGATTGATTCTGGATTGTTCGAGGGATGAAGACCTCCTAGTTTGGGCATCTCTTCTCGTTTGAAAGACAACGACTAGTGATGATTATTAGTCTACTTGTGAGTGCATCTTAGCTATTTCATTTGTGTTCAGTTTTGCATTGGAAAATCTGTTTTGAGTATTTTAGTGTTTCAGCTTATTGCATTTTTACACACAGCAGATTGCATGTTTCACTCATATATTGGAAAATACAAAAATAGTCTTTCTGGGTATTAGCTCATTCCTTTTGTTTGTCGGAAGCCATCATATTCTCCAATTTTCATATTTTATAGAGCTTGCATCATTTTTAAAAAGAAAATCGCCTTTTTCCTTAAGGCCGTACCTTTTAGAGTTCTTGGGATTTGTGCATTGTTATTTCATTGCGTTTGGAGTCGGGGTTAAGGTTCTAAATTGGGCGCATTCATCATATTGGTCTATTGCATCTTGGTTTGGGTCATTTGAGTGAGTTGTGAGGGAGCTACAAGTATTTGTATCTATTCACAGGCTGCTGTTTTTAACCAGCAATATACAGATTTGTGGAAACAGAAAAAACAGATTGTCATTTGTAAAAGTTGTAATGATTCTTATGGCTTATTGAACTCAGCCAAGAAGAGATTGTAATGTATTGCATGAATCATATATCCGGTTCTAACATCTTGAGAGGCATATGATCTTATATTGTAAACTGACCAGTAGTACTGGCAGTCATTCTCCCGCTTGTTGCTTTGAATTGGTATTGCTCAATTGTCATTTGAAGTTGTAATAGATAGATCTCCGCCCTATGGTCGCTACTATCCCACTCCGGGCTATAAAGCACATTCTGGGTGTTGAGGGTTTTCAGTTTTCGGCAATTTCCTTCAAGCAGTAGATTTTGTATTCAGCATTTTCTTTCAAGCAGTAGATCTTGTAATCACTCCGTCATATGGTCGCCCCTCACTCCGCATTGGATTGGGTAGCACATACTTGACGTTGAGTTCCTTTCTGCAAGTAGAGTAGAAGACCCTCTGACCAATGCTCATCCTCAGCGGTGCCATTCTGGTTAGAGTTGTTTCCTATACGTTTTGGTTTTCTCATCTAACCTTAACGGGTGCACTGTCGTAATTTGTTAATTGTAAAAATCGAAAAATTTGGCTCGGAATATTTCATTACTTCAGAGATTTGGCTCAGTTGCGACAGAGTGGCAGTTTGGAGTCTTACATAGGAGATTTTCAGCGATTGTCGGTTATGGTTCCTAATATATCGGAGAGGCGTCTCGTTGTGC
This sequence comes from Sequoia sempervirens, assembly GCA_007258455.2. Taxonomy (NCBI): domain Eukaryota; kingdom Viridiplantae; phylum Streptophyta; class Pinopsida; order Cupressales; family Cupressaceae; genus Sequoia; species Sequoia sempervirens. Next base: position 31,154 of record VDFB02159488.1, on the reverse strand, counting down.
TTTTCATGGAGGGACTGTTGGAACCATTGAGAGGTTGGATCAAAGCCTTTGATCCTCCTTCGTTACAGGAAGCTATGAATAAGGCACGCAGCATGGAGTTTGCAGCACCATCCAGCAAATTCAACTCCAAAAACACTTCTTCATTCAGGGACAATAAGGGATTTAATAAGAATAAGGAGAGATCTGATTTTAAGAGTGACTCGAAGGATAAATCAGCAGCACTCTTGGATCGCGAGGCTCTTAATGATTTACGCAGGAAGAAGCTTTGCTTCTACTGCAAAGGTCCCTACGATGCTAACCACGATTGTCCTTTGCGGCCTAAGGGTAAGGCCAATAGAGTAATGTGGGCTTATTACGAGGATTCAGAATCTGAGAGTTCCGAACAGCAGGAGAGTTTTGAGTCAGAATCAGAGGCTTCAGAGCCTAAGGCAGAGGCAGAGTCAGAGCTCCAGATTTAGGAGGCACGATTGTCTAGCATTCAGCAGGAGGGTTCATTTAGACTTCGTGGAGTTTTGGCAGAACAAAGGGTCATCACCCTTCTTGACACAGGAGCCACCCACAATTTTATTGATGCTAGATTTGTGGAGAAGCGCAGACTCATAACTGAGGAGTTTGAAGGCATTAGGGTTAAGGTGGCTGATGGTTGCACTCTCAGGTGTGATCGTATGATTAAGGATCTCCCCTTGCGCTTGAATAACTATGAATTCAAGGCTGATTATTACGTGGTGAACATGGGAGATATTGATTTAGTCTTGGGCATGAAGCGGCTTCATTCCCTTGAGGAAGTCACGCTTTGTCTCAAAGACATGGAGATTCGGTTCGATGTGGATGGGAAGACACATATCCTGAAGGCCATTCGGGACAGTAATGTCAGGACTATTTCCTTCCGACGGATGGAGAGACTCATGCGACATGACATGGTAGAGTGGGCTGCCGAGTGCACATTGGCACCTATACAGGAGGGACAGCATAAGACCGAGTATCATCTTGACATTCAGCAGTTGAGAGTCAAGCATGAGAAGGTTTTCAGTGACATTCCACCAAGGAGACCTCCAGACAGGGGTATTGAGCACATCATAGAGCTTGAGGAGCGCGTTAAGCCTGTCATGATCACTTCGTATAGGCATCCTAAGTGGCTTAAGGATGAGATTGAGAAAACTATTAAGGAGCTGCTTGCTATGGGTCACATTCGACCAAGTAAATCACCTTTCGCTTCTTCAGTTGTCCTAGTGAAGAAGAAGGATGGTACCCTTCGCATGTGCATAGATTACAGAGTCCTGAATAAGAGGACCATCAAAAAAAGGTACCCCATACCTCGTATAGATGAGCTTATTGATCAGCTCCATGGTGCATGTTATTTCACGAAGATAGACCTGAGATCAGGATATCACCAGATCAGGATATCACCAGATCAGAGTTTGTGAGCAGGATGTTGAGAAGACTGCATTCCGTTGTCATTGTGGACACTTCAAGTTTGTGGTGATGCCATTTGGGCTAACCAACGCGCCAGCGAGATTTCAGTCCACCATGAACAGGGTCTTCCACTCACTACTGAGGAGATATGTACTTTTCTTCGATGACATTCTGATTTACAGCAGGACTTGGCAGGAGCATTTGGCTCATCTGGATACAGTGCTCAACATTTTGGAGAGGGAGTCCTTTTATGCCAAGGAGTCCAAGTGTGATTTGGGGATGACTGAGTTGCTCTACTTAGGCCATATCATCAGTGCAGAGGGAGTGCGGATGGATCCTGAGAAGATTCGTGCTATCATAGATTGGCCTACTCCGGCGAACCTTACACAGCTGTGAGGATTTCTTGGCTTGTGTGGTTTTTATCGCAGATTTGTGAATAGTTATTCACGCCATGCAGCATCTATGACGGATTTGTTGAAAAAGGGTGCATTTTGTTGGACTCCTGAGGCACAGGAGTGTTTTGTGAGGTTCAAGGAGCTGATGACTACGTGTCCAGTGTTGGCACTGCCAGATTTTACGAATCTTTTTGAGCTTCAATGCGATGCTTCTGGTGAGGGCATTGGAGCGGTGCTTATGCAAGACAAGCACCCGATCGTTTATGAGAGCAGGAAGCTCATAGGTCTAGAGAGGCTTTACAGTATTTATGATAAGGAGATGCTGGCCATAATGCATGCCTTGGCCAAATTTAGGCAATATCTCGTGGGCAGTAAGTTTTGCATTAAAACTGACCACAACAGTTTGAGGCACTTCCTGGGGCAGCGAGACTTAAACGATCGTCAGCAGAAGTGGGTGAGTAAGTTACAGGCATATGACTTTGATATCACCTACATCAAAGGTACCCAGAATGTAGTGGCTGACGCTCTCTCACGTAGGCCTTATCTGAGCTCTATGGTTCACATTGCAGAGGATTGGAGGCATTTGATTGTGGCAGAGTATGCGAAGGATACTTGGGCATCCAGTATTGTTGAGGGATCGATGGTAGACACCAGGTACACACTTGTGAATGACTTGATCATTTACAAGAACAGGATTTTCTTGATCCCAGGATCTGAGATGAAGAACACTATTATGCGAGCCTTTCATGACGTGCCCACAGCAGGACATCCCGGATATTTTAAAACATACAGACAGATACGGGAAAGGTTTACATGGAAGGGACTTAAGGCAGATGTTCTTCAGTATGTGCGTGAGTGCCCTGTTTGTCAACAGAACAAGCAGGAGAACACGTATCCAACAGGATTGTTGCAGCCACTTCCAATTCCTGATAGGAAGTGGGAATGCCTATCGATGGACTTTATTACGGGCTTGCCCAAAGCCCAGGGACAGGATTGTATATATGTAGTTGTGGATCAACTGACAAAGTATGCCCACTTCTTTCTGATTGTATATATGTAGTTGTACTTGCTCCTTCTCTAATTAGTGACTACATGCCTCAATACTCTATGGTCATAACCAAGATTTCAATATGCAATAGACAATTTTGAGTGTGTCCAAATTCTTCGTTCCTCTATTTTAGTCTATGTTTTTGTCACACATCATGTAGTTTATGTGAGTTTATTCTACAACAGCTGCAAGAGTAGGGCATCCCCACAAACAAGCATAGGCTCATCTTTGTCATAAAAGAGCTGGAAGGGCCATACTTTCGCAATATACTTTCGCAATATACAAACAAGCATAGGCTCATCTTTGTCATAAAAGAGCTGGAAGGGCCATACTTTCACAATATACAACATTCAAAAAAACTCCACACTCCACCTTGTGCACCATCTAAGCGGAGGTATGCAGATCTTTGTCAAACCCCTCACGCCAGAAGTATTACCCTAGAAATTGAGAATTTTGACACTAATGAAAATGTCAAGGCTAAGGTCCACAATAAGGAGAGCTTTCCCCAAAACCACCAGAGGTTGATTTTTGTCAACAAATTGTTGGAGGATGGCCATACTTTGGTAGATTACAATATCTGGGAGTTACCTCTTCACCTTGTGTTACATCTCACAGGTGGTATGTAACAAAACTACAAAACATACGCAACAAGAAAAAACAGACTATGAAATAGAGGAAGGAAGAATTTGGACCTAGACACACAAAACTATCTTTTGTATATCAAAATCCTAGTTACGAGTAAGAGTCTAAGCATGCAGCCATTAATTAAAAAAACAACAATTACAAGTCCTCTTTTTAGACTCTCCTTATCATCTATCCTAAAGACCCTAAAATTAGATATTTTATTCCACCCCCAAATAGGGTAGTTACCATGAGCTATATTTTTAAAAATTCTCAACGAATCAACACTTTTGTTTTTAGGAGAATTGTTTGATTGAAAAGTGTAATGTCCCCTTCCAGTTGACATCTCTCAAAGCTTATGATTAGCCTATTATGCGACCCTCATAGGCTGATAGGATGGATAGAGGGTCTTGTTGGAGCTTGGCTTGGCTTCGGTCGTCAAAATTTACCAGTTGACTTTCGTTCGGGCTCGTTCGGACATCTTTTGCCTGACTTGCTATTTTTAGTAAGTTAAGTCACTCAGCGGAGCACCCCTGCTATTTTTAGCAGTATGGTTTGGTCGTGTGCAAAATCAATCACTTATTCTCCAGCTTCAGACGGTTCATTAATTGGACGTATTTTGAGGAAGATATTAATATTTTAATTGTCAAATTAAATATTAATTATTTGAAGCTTATATTATAAAGTTATAACATTATTTAATATTATAACTTAAGTGATTTCTTAAAGGGGTCGACCAACATTGAAGAGGGGCCACTTTTCAATTATAATTTATAATTAAAAGTGCGTTCGAGACTATTGAAAAGTTAAAAGAAAAGTTCGAAATTTATTTAAATGATGCCTTTTTGAGAAAAGTCGACTTTTTGAAGGATATAAGGTTTTCATTGGGAAAAGAGCTCATTATGTGAAGAAATCGAATTTTTGCCAAGTGCTTCTTATGAGAACAGAGCCAAGGGTTCCCGTTTTTCATACTGCATAGGAGAACGAACCATCTTCAATGTTTGCAGTTCAGAGGCTGTGGAATATCAGCTGATCTATTGCTAATCAGAGGAATAGCTTCATTCAGAAGTTATTACAGAACTTCATTTTTGCAATTCTTAATTCAAGGGTTTGTACGGAATTCTTCCTGGAAGTGATTCATCTTAGGCGCCTATTTCTATATCCCAGACCAATCTAATAAAGGCCGTACAGATTCATTGCTGGCTGGTTGCTGGGCCGTACCATTCACAGAGGGCTGCAAGTGGCGTGTTTTCTCTCTAGGCCAAGCGATTCTTTCTTGAGCTGAACAATGATTGTTACAGGGGCAGCTAGGGTTCCTTATTGATTTCCTTTCATCTCGCAGTAGGAAATAACACATCAAGGGCAGATCATACCACTCAAGCTTACTCCAGGCGGCTGCAAATCAGGTTCTTGATCTGAGATATTTTATCTTATCTTTGTCTGCATGTTGAAGATCTATTATTGTAAACATCTAAAAGGAATAATAAGATCATATGCTACCTATTTCAAAGGTTATCTGCTTCAGTATTTACTTATTTGAATTTATTAGATTTTCTTTCAAAATCGCATTGTTCATTATTGCATGCAAAAACACAAAAAAATCAAAAACGTTCAAAAACAAGAAAAATCCAATCAGTATCAGAAAATAGTGAGAACAGGGGTTTGTACAAAAAGTGTGCATTAATCAAATTCCTAAGAAAAAAACACAAATACAATTCTGAAGAAAAAAAGCATGGCCATGGTTAGAGAAAACATTAAAACAAATTAAAATATACTTTAGAATAACATAGAAACCATTTGTCTCCAATAGCCATTTTGTTACCTACAAAAAGTTAAACATAAATTATATCTCAGAAATTTCACATAATTAAGTGAAGTACGAAGCATACATGTGTTGAACACACTATACCAGTTGACCATTGATAATGTGGATGACCCTCTCACTTGTTGCATACATTTCCTACTAAGTGTGGTACAACACAAAAGAAGTATATTTTAATATAACCTCATTAAATCAAATACATAATATACAAACCTTATAGAATTATCATAAATTGTGTAGGCTGAAAAGAAACCTTTTTATCAAATGTAAAGATCAAAAACATAATATAGACTAAAAGTAATTTAAAAAGGGAAAACAAAACCATATATTGCTAAGCATGTGTTTGTGCACATAAGTTTAGGTCAGACACAAACTTCAAAATAATGATGATGAACATCTAGGCGTGTGTGTTTGGATGTGATCACACATAAGTTTAGATTAACCACAAACTTCTAAAGGACAACCTGCAAGCATATTTTCTTGTGAGCGCGTTAGTTTCAACACGGGTCAAAAGGATTAAATAATTCTTCTATTTTAACCACATAAAATACTTGTGCAGCAAATAGGTACAAAGATCTTCGCACTTGATTATATTCCCTCTAATATCTCAAGTGCCTGTCTCCAATACTTTCCTCAGTTTCCTATGTAACCCCACTCCTTGAGATAGGACAGTCTTGGTATGGGTGAAGTTTGGTTGCATCTCTTTATACCAATTGATTGCCCTTAGAATGCAACTAATTCCTCTCAATGTCACTGTCATTCAAATTCATTTGTCTAATAAAAAAGCCATGTCAACTCATAGAAGTCATATGGTTTTGATCCATGTGTGATTTCCTAGGTAGCTTTCAGTACCTTGCTACCAATATTTAGATGTGTATACTCTATGTATATACCAAACATATAAATTTAGCATGTGTATATATACATTGTGTACAACACTGCATGTATATAATGAATTGTATGTATATATACACACAAACTATACACATGTAAGAAATATACAAATATGTATATATAGAATATTAACAATTGGATACATGCACATTAGAATCTTCATCTAGGCTATATATAGACATATACATAGTAATCAACCAATCTCTTCCAAATCTAAATAAGAAAGAATATAAAGTCAGATAACCATATATACAAACAGAGTTAGTGCCATGCATCTTTAAATTATCTTTTAGTTGTACATCTAAAAGTGGGTTGAAAATCTAAAAGTATTCAATCGTATAATAATATAAATAAAAAAGGCAGTGAAATTAGTTAAGGATAGAGAAGAATTTGAGAAGATCTTCAGATGCTTTGGGGCCGAAAAACCAAAAAAATTGTTGATACAAAATGAAGATTCCCCAATAGACCAATAATATGATACATCTTGGAATGAACCTGTAGCGCTCGGAAAATTAAGAGTGTTTTCAAACCGTTTAACTCAGCATTAAAGAGAAATTAAGAGTATTCTAAATTTATTCAAACCATTATAAATAGGTTTCCAAAAAGTCAACATTTCTCATAACACTTCCAAATGAAATAAAGAGAATTTAAATTGCATTTCATATAATAATATCATCAATGTAATGTATCAAAACATAAGTATTTCAATGACTTTCTCATATACATATATTCAATCCCCACTTGGAGGAATCAATTCTTCTAATAGAAACATCTTTTCTATGCTAAGTTATAAAACTTTATCCTCTCAAAATCAATGTTACATTAAATACTTTCAAAACATACTTCCATTTCAAGTTTCAACAAGAATGTCAAAATGCATGTACATTTACAATGGGCTTCACAAGCCAAATCTGAATGATACATAAGTACATCAATAGCAAATAATCTTGGAACCACCAACCGCCGTGACACCTTGGTCTTCTTGCGAGCTGGGGCCAAGAATGTGATTCAGGCGCCTTTTCCGCCCAACCACGAAGTCCATGACTTCCCCGGGTCCCTTCCTAACTCGAAGGAATCCCCGGCCCTGCATAAAGGAGCCTAGCAACCTGAAACAGCAAAATAGGAGGGAACTCTCGATGCGTGCCTGATGCCTATATGCATTTCTAACATGAGAAATAAACACATTTCTTGCAACAGGAGGTGGCAGAGACTCAAATAAATTTCTAGGCTTTTAAAACAAACAATCCATCTATTTCAATGGTACAGTGCTTGGCCAAGTAAATGGTAGATTAGAAAAGGTAATACTACCGTCTCTGTTTGCCCACCTTCGGCACCCTGTCCCGGAAGTTATCATAGTGAAGTATAAATAAATACTAAAGCAGAAACTTTATACATTTTCAAACATGTTACAATCATTCAATTATTTCTCAAAAGAATTTCAATTGTGAATTTCAGAACATCCTTTGTAATTCAGTTGTAAGATGTCATTTATTCTTTGGTAAGTATCCCTTTTGATTTGGATAAAGGCTCTGTTTTAAAGAACATATATATATATATATCTTGATACTTTTCAGTGCACTAATAGAAAAGAAAAAGAACAGTGTTTTCTGTTTTCCGTATGCATTTCTATTCTCAGGCTGACTGACAGTTTAATTCCTCATTTCAATACAGGTAATAATAATATACTGAAACAGTGCAATTTATTCAGAAATTCTGAGGTTTGAAAGATAATCTTTCATTCACATTTCATGTTGTATTCCTTTACTCAGGATTATACTGCTTTAACGTATTCAAGGTGCTTTCCAGTTCACATGGTGTCTCAAAAACATTTCTGTTCTTGTTTCAGGTTTAACAATTCTGAGATAATGGTGTATAATTAACAGAGTTCATGCTACTTTTCTGGAAATGAGTTTCCTGCTTCAATTTGTATTTGGCACATAATTAACAGAGTTCATACTATTTTCTGGAAATGAGTTTCCTGCTTCAATTTGTATTTGGCACATATGTGCTTGGGTATCTATTTATATATGTATATATATCTAAGTATATATATATATATATATATATGTATGTGCAGTCATTTGTATATGTATACATATATATATATATGTGTGTGTGTGTGTGTGTGTGTGTAGAAATTCATGTACAGCTGTGTATAATTCGAAGTAAGAAATTCTGGTTTTCGAATCTGTTCAACGAATTCACTGGCCGTGCACACAGAACAGGGTATTTTACATGGTTTCCTTACTGGCATTGAGCGACTAAAAGGGCTCAGGAAAGCCCTTGCCCCTCCCATGGGGAGGGGGCGGGCTGTGAGGGGCTCGCGCCTCCTCCACAGGCCGCGGCCTGTGGAGGGCGTGAGCCTCCCACAGTCCACGACCTTCCCATGGGGAGGGCAAGGGAATAATTCCCTTAGCAATTTCAAAACTTAGAAAAAAATAAAGACATTTGCCCAGTATAAACTGCATTCGAATTTATCTCAAGACATTTTGATTTTATTCAGATAACAGAATTTTTATGCAGACCAGATATGCAGACATATATTTGTAATTACACTTGAGATTATTTCAATAAAATGCAGACTTGCAACAGAACGAAAACCCTAACTCTGAAGAAAGAATGTGTGTTCTATAATTGCAACACAGAGAAGTAGATTTCAAAACGAAATTGGAAGGATTTCTCAGTTGTTTGTACTCTTAAACAGAGAATAAAACATTTCCTTATTGCAGTTTTTAAAATAAAATTAAAAGAAGGCATAGCAATGAAGAGAACCTGGCAAAATTTGCTTCCAATGCAGACGTTCAACAATACCTTCTTCGCCTCTGTTCCAGAACTCCCCGAGATATTCCATCAAAGTCCTCTTTTCTTTCTTAAAGCCCTCTTCCTCTTTTTCGAGGATCATGCATAAAATTTCCAGATGACAGATGATATTCTCATGCAATTTCTAAGGATTGCCACATGCCCAGTGAATTGTTGGTTTTAAGACATAATTTCCAAGCCCAATGTTCTCTCGGGCTGTTCATTCTTTATTCCTTTGGAAAATTAACCATATATATATTCCCTTTTTATGCAAGTCTATGATTTCATTTATGCAATATATTTACTCTTTTATTTATTTATTTTTTGTTTTATTTATAACTAAAATTTCATTTATGCAAAACAGATTTATATTTATATTTATTCTTTTATTTATTTTGTTTTTATTTTTAATTACATTTCTTTTAAAAACAGATTTATCCTTTTGTTGCATAAATATATAATGAGGAATAATTAAAATAGAATAAGCCATATTATCTTCATCATTTCTAAGGTTAATTAAACCGTAATTTAAATTTGCTATGCTATCATTTTCACGCAATCACATTGAAAAACAAACAAGACCTAATGCAGCTACATGCTTTAAGTGGTGTGTGCGTAATCGAGAGCTTCTCCTCTTTTACCCTGTCGGGAAGCTAACCTCCTTTTCCTCAATCACACTCTTGGCCTTCGATCTCCTTGGCCTTCGATCACCTGCCACTCAAATGCACTCAGGCGTGCAAAAACGAAAGTGTATTAGTAACCATTGTAGAAACATAAATTTAAACAATAATTAATCAACATTCCTATTTTACATAATGCATTCAAAATTCTTGAAAGAAAACAATTATTTGTTTCTACATTCCCATACATCAAAACATTCACGTATCATAATTCGTATATTAAATCTCATAAAGTCATGGTCAAACATTATCAAAATAAGTCATGGTCAAAATAAGTCAATGGTCAAAATAAGTCATGATCAAAATAAGTCAATGGTCAAAATAAGTCATGGTCAAAATAAGTCAATGGTCAAAATAAGTCAATGTATGAGACGTGACAAAACCCATGTTAAAAGATGACCATACTTTTGATTTCAGAACACTGGTAACCACCAATAAGAACATGCCTGCAATGATTACTCTTTCTTTATGATCAATTTACTTTACAGACTACACACAATAATTCACTGTAAGTCTTTTTTAAGACATTGAGAATGCTAAATATGATGCTAACTATCCTTACCAAAGATCATTAGCATCAGATAAGAACATAGTAGTAAATCTTCATACTGTTCATACTGACTCAGCCACATTCTTATTCCTATGCAAAACAGAGAAATATCCAACAAATTAAAAAATAGTGACTGGAATGAGAAAACCTATGCATAACTTCAACATCTTAGGCCTTATAAGATTTGTACCACTCACAATCCATATATCTAGAAGATACTCAGTGTGTAATTCTTGTCAATTTCCATACCTAAACAAATAGAGTTTGTCCACATGATGATGTATGCATATATCAAGATTTATTTTGTTCTGTGTATGTGTAATAAACATGATTGTATATATCCAAATGTGTATATTTCAGGCATATATGCTTGTGTACATATACCCAAATGTGTAAATTCTGGGCATCTATGCTTGTGTGTATATATTAATTGTATGTACATGCGAACTAACCAATTATGTGCGCTGTGTATATATACACAAACTATACACATTTGAATCACATTCTCGTTTATATATATACAAACTATTCATCATTCGAATATAAGTTAGCAAATATACATCTGGATACATACAAACATGCATATATTTATATACAAACTATACCCATATTAATCAATTCCTAAGTAAAAATACAAAGAAAAACAATACGAAAATAACATGGAAATGCTTTTAGAGAAAATATCGTGAAAATTACATCACAAGAATTTCACATTAATACAGTTAAGTATGAAGCATAAATATGCAGAGCATACCTTACATGATTGTTGGTAATGTGGATGGCCCTCTCGCAGGTCACATTTCCTCCTGATATGTTACAATATGACCTAGTTAAAGCAACAACATTTTATATAAACCTAGCAGCAATATCATAACTCGTTTAGGCTGAGAAGACACAATTATCAAATGTAAAGATTAAGGGTATAAATATAGACTTCTAAAGGCCAAAATATTTGTGTTACTTCTAAAGGCCAAAGTGTAGGCATATTTGTTTGTTTGTACATAAGTTTTTACACTAGCTGGAAGAAATATATAACCCCTTATAAAGTACCGATGCATCAAATATGTATAAATCTCATGGTACTTGTTAATCTTTATTTTGTCCAAGGTTTGCCTTTTGAAAAAGAGTTAGACCAAAACAATATTTCACTTGTTTATAATGTCCAAGAAACTCTTCCAGTTGCCAAATACTCTCTCCAATATCTCGCATGCTCCTCTCCTAAATGAAAGATCCCTTACCAATTCTACCCTGAATTTTTCAGTTTTGCCCTCTTGCGATAATGTCAAACAGTTGTCTTGCATGGTCTGATTTGGTTTTGCTGATTGTTTGTTTGAGTTTCATTGCTTGTTTTTCATTGCAAAATCATAGAGGAAAGCATAGAAATGAAAGAGAACTATTGCATAAGTGAAAAACAACAATTGCAACTCAATAGAACCCCTTTTTTTTAACTATATCAGATCTGATTACAAGTTTCAGAGGTTTGCTATACATCATATCAGACTGTAACAATAGTCTAAAACCCTTATATAATGCAATATTTGACTACCCAAAATGATAAACACATACCTGGATGTATAGCTCCAATTGTAGCTTGATTATTGAAGTCAAATCATGAATCACTTTGTTGTTACAACTTCAAACAGTATGGTTGAGTATGATGACGAAATAAGTGTTGTAGAGGATCACCAATAGGCTAGAAATAATGATAAAATTCAGGAACAGTAACCTTTTACCAAACCCTAGGTACCTCCCAAAATACCCAACAAGCAGCCTTGATCAAAACTCCACAAATAAGGTACCAAATCGAAGGTAAATTGTTGTCGTGGAATATATGCAATAAAATCAAATACCCATGTGCCTTAGCTGCCATAAACTATCAAAATTTGCAATCATTTTCTGATAACTCCCTACTGTAGTTAATTCTAAGTGCAGATTAACCTGTAATGACGTCCAATGATACCCAAATGGAAACTCAAAGTAGATTTCCTTGTTCTGTGAATTGGATTTTCGTCCAATCCACTATCCTCCAAGGGATTTCGTCCTCAAAAGTCCTGTATGCTGCTGAAACCCTCTTCCAAGAGCTCAAACCTGCAATTGGTTTTGTAAAAATGAGAATAGAATCCTCAAAAAGAAGCCCAACACATTGCTTTATAACGTCTCATGGACTTTTTTAATAAAAGTCAATAAAATAATTTTCTTGAGGGTCTTTCCTCGTCTAAAGAAAAGGGCCGTTTTTTAAAAACAACTTGAGTTGCTAGGATGGGGACACTTTTCACTATTCACCTTATGATTTTAAGTTACTATTCACATTTTACTATTCCATTAAAGAAAACCTTAATATTTTCACGTTAACCCTGGATTCATCAACTGAACTCCAAACTGCAAGGCTCATAAGGCTCCCATCTAAACTCCACAGCCCCTAGTAGGGTCCCCTAACCATTATGCTGACCTACGGAAACCCTAATAGCAGGCCAACCTCTGCTACGACTGAGTTGTATAAGGAAGGGACATTACAGTCCCCCCTTCCCGGGATTGCTTGCCCCCAAGCAATTGCAAAGCTGGATGCTAAAGTATCATATCTCCTTCCCACATGGCATCCTCCAATGGCAAGTCTCTCCAACAAACCAAATACTCTTTGATCACTCTGCTCCTCAACCTCCTCTCCCTCATGTCCAAAATCTCTACAGGAATCAAAACCAATCAGCCCTCCTCATTCAATGGAGGCAACTCATGTGAAAAGACAACATGTTGTCCAAGAGCCTTCTTTAGGCAAGATACATGAAAGACATTGTGTATCTTACCTTTGGAAGGTAATTCGAGCTCATAAGCTACCTCTCCAATCCTCCTCAATACTCTGTATGGACCATAAAACCAAGGCTTGAGTTTTTCTGCCCCACTCTTCTTAAGGGTACTCTGTCTATAAGGTTGTAGGCGCAAGAAAACCATGTCTCCAAATTCAAATGTCCTTTCAATCCGATGTCGATTTGCATACATCCTCTGCTGATTTTGGGCGTGCCGAATATTATCCTTAAGTGCCTTAAGGATATCCTGTCCATCCTGTAACCAATCCCGAGCTCTAGGCGCTCTACTATCACCCAACACTAAGTCCACAAAAGATAAGGCATCATAACCATACAATGCTTGGAAGGGAGTCATACCAATAGACATGCGGTAAGTAGTATTATAACAATGCTCAACCATATACAACCTTATCACCCATGCCTTTTATTGACCTGAAACATAGTTACACAGATAACTCTCAAGCAAACACCAAACAACCTACTGCTCCACTCCAATTAAAATACCCAAACACCACAAACCGTGAAGCAACATATTGAAATCCATGTGAAATAATGTACCAAGCAAATCAATACCCGGTTCCCAAATCAAAATATAGAACTTGCTATATGAGATGTAGAACATCGAGACAATGTGAAAATGAACTCCCACATGCCAAGAAACCAACACAAATGGCCACCAAACCTTGTTGTCATAACTCGGACCAGCAACATACATGTTGTCATCTAACCAAAGCAAATCAAAATTACCCATCTCATACCTTATGTCCCTCCAATAGACTTCATGCCACACACTTCCAAGCAACTCAAAAGCTGATGTAGACCATGCTAAATATGGAAGTGCAATGGAAACCCAAGTAGCACAGCCGCTAATCCGTGAAGTACCAAATAAAATGAAGTCACCTACCAACGAATATATCGCTGCCATATCATAAGATATTGGTGACATAACCAAAGAGGAGTTATGAATTCCATCAACACCCATCAGAGACAACCCTTGAGTGGTCGATCCACTATGAGTGTCATCAAAAGAATCTTCATCATAATCGTGAAAATGATCAACAACAACTGAATTTTCTAAATTGGCCAACCTTTTCTCATCATCATCTATGGAGTGGTGAATGTCATGAATTTGTTGAAGATGAAGTTTATCTTGTTGAGCCAACATCTTAGCTCACTTTGCCTTTTCTAACCATCCTTCATTCAACTTTTGGGACTGCTCTATATCAGCTACCCCAAAGTGTCTGAAATCAGTCTTATAATAAGATGCATCATATAAATTACCATGACCAATGCATGCATCTTGTGTACCAACACTTATTGACTCTTCTTCACAAGTTTTTCCATGTGTAAGGGTAGCAATCTCATAAGAATGAGGAAGAAGAATATCACTATCCCAAATCAGACCTTTGGGATCATCTTCTATGCATGCATTGTAGTCATCAAAGAACATTGAGTCTTGATTCATCTCATGCTTTTCCCAAGTGATTAGAGATGGAACTGGCTCAAAGAAATCTTCATCTTGGATGCTATGATATTCAAAATCAGACTGCGTGCATTCTAAACTTGTCATTTCATTCTCAAGTGGGAATAGATAGTGGTTGTCTCCATATTGAAAATAAGAACCTTTGTCTAGCTCCATTGAAGTAATTTCATGATCCTCAGCACAAGTTGAATGTTCTTCATCAATTTGTTCAATTTCTACACTTCTTGCATTAGCATTTTTCTTTATAGAAGTAGCTATTATAAGTGACTAATTTTCTGAATTATGCAATGAATTAGACATACACAAAAGAAGACAAAGTTCAACTATCTCTTTGTCCTTATCCTTTACCCATTTGACCGCCATGTCCTTGCCTCTAAGCAACTGCAAGTAATCCTCTTTCATCAACCCCAAAGCCTAAAGCCTCCTTGAAAGAGTGTGAATGTGAATGAGGGATACCATGTCCCATTCCTTTTTGTCTTTCCTCTCTTTGGGCTGTCCAAATGAAGCCTTCTATGTGTTTGTGGGTGCTATCTCGACAATGCTTGAACAATTTTATCATCCTTCATGCAAGTCTTCAAAAACCAAAAGTTTTTGTTTCAACTATCCTTGGCTGCCATAGACTGTTTTTTCATCATGTGTAGGGGAAGTAAAATCAATTATCATTCTAGAAGAAGCATTAAGATCACCCAAAGAATCCATACAACTTCTGTCCATATCACTAGCATGTTCCATGCTTTTGTAATCTTCAAGGTTAGAGTGCACTTGCATACACTTTGCAACCCCAATTCGTAGCATTTCATGTCTTGAAGCTTTGTCTTCAACATATTCAGTCAAAGTATCATCATCATAAGCTGATATATTTTCCATTACTAATCAAACCCAAGATGTAGTATGCAAAACAAACCAAACATTATCAAAATGCAAGATCTTCTTAGTAGATAGCCTCTTAGTCTCCATAATCAGCTCTTTAAGACCAAATGCTTCATATGATCTTAACAATTTTTCTTTCATTGTAGGTGATGCATCACTAGCCAAATTGAAATGAAATATGTTCCATTCCACACAAATGGATATATCACTTGTGGCTTGTCCATGAAGTGTGTAACTATTATCATCATTGTTTTGAGCCTTCAAAGAGCTCTCTAAAAGAGGACAATCATAAACTCCAGGATGCAAACTAGACCAAAATGAATATCCTAAATCATTCCTCCTTTCTTCTTCACACAACTCAACATGCTCTTCTTGTGGGCTTACCTCACGAAGCTCTTCCCTTGTATGCTCATCATCTACACATTCTTCCCTTGGAAGAAACGAGGACCTAATGTATGACTCTCTGTCTTCTTGCGTTATCAAGTTGATTGCATCTTTCCTTGACCTCTTCCAAGTGTTGTCTTGCTTGGGCAGCAAGCATCTTGGCTTTTTTGGCTCTTAGTGACCACCCATCACACAACCCTTGTGTCCTTTTAACATCTTTCACAGTATGGTGAAAAAAATCAGAACCTTTGTGGCTTGAATCCACAATATATATCTCAATGTGTAACACTCTCAACTTGAGTACCATCATAGGAAGAATCAACAACATCATTACCTTCATGTGAAAAGGATGTTGCCTCATGATTAGAAATGTTATTGCAAAAATCATAATAGGTGTCATACCCTGGTGTCATGTTTTCAACATCTCCAATGGGCTGATCCATGATTGTAACCTCTTCCACTTTGTGATCAACATGTTGACTCAATGGTGTGATATGAATCTCCACTTGATCCAAAGTTATTTATTCTTTAGGACTCCCACCTAATGACTGATTTTCGCATTCACTATGATCACTTGTAGGCTGCAAACTACAAACAAGTGATTCTTCTACCGTTCCTTGTTCTTACACATTAAGCTCTTCACTTTTCCCAATGGTTTCTCTCCTATCTTTTGATATTTCTTTCCTTTTTCGCTGCTGATATGGACTTGAAAACATCAAGTCATCTTCATCCTCATCCGATATACCAAAGAACTATGTGAAAGAAAGCATGTCTTGTATCTTTTGAGGAAAAGAGCGATACTTACCATAGCTGGCCATAATTGCTTTATTTGTTGGTGAAACATAAGGACTTTTACTTGTTCTAATAGATGGAGATGATACACTAGAGTGCCCAAATTTCTTTGAAATTGTATCATTCAATTGCTGCAATTGACGGTTGAACTTATGTTGTGACTGTTCTAACTCTTCCCACACCCGTGTATCCTTACGCAACTTCTCCATGATGACTCGTTACACTACCCAACTGAAAACTAAACCAAACGGAAGTACAAACAACTTTGAATGCACCCAACAGGCTGGCAAGATACAAACTCTGATACCACTGAAAGATCCTTTAACAATTCTACCCTGAATTTTTTAGTTTTTCCCTCTTTCCATAATGTCAAAACAGTTGTCTTGCATGGTCTGATTTGGTTTTGTTGATTGTTTGTTTGAGTCTCATTGCTTGTTTTTCATTGCAAAATCATAGAGGAAATCATAGAAATGAAAGAGAACTATTGCATAAGTGAAAAACAACAATTGCAACTCAATAGAACCCCTTTTTTATAACTATATCAGATCTGATTACAAGTTTCAGAGGTTTGATATACATTATATCAGACTGTAACAACAATCTAAAACCCTTATATAATGCAATATTTGACTATGTGAAGACCCGTTTTGAAATGTGAAAGGTTTGTCTGATTTTGCTGCAAGTTTGATGGATGTTCTATTCTGTCCACCTTAGTGTATGATATGATTGGAACAATATTTATAGTTTCATATGTAGTGCAATACAGATTTTTGAGCCAATCTCTTAATATTCTATGATTAATAAGTCTGATTTACAATGTACGCATACTCAACAATTGACCTCAGACATATACATTAACAAAGTTATGGTAATGAATCTTAAACCTGACTGTTCTGCACTAATTATTTGTTCAGAAATTAATTTGCAAACCAATACAGCCCCAGAATATCTAACAAGAGCAGAATTATATCAAGCAGTACCAAAGTGGATTTCACTGTTATATGCTAACAGGTCTGAAATAACATTACTTCAAGGGTTCCAATATAATGCTTTGTCAATACAGTTTCCAAACTTATCACATAGATTTCTGAGTGCTCTAACGACTGTTATACAAACACAGCATGCTCAGAGAGCTTACAACGAAGTGCAGTTTGGGATGACACTACTTTCAAACTTAACAAGTTTATCACAGACTTTACAATAGGGCCACTCCTTATGCTTTCTGTAATCTGATTTTTAAGAAAGATTATACAACAAATAAACATAGAATGATTATGTACTCAAACCTGGTAGTGACTGGAAGCATGAAATATACACAGCAACATGGAAATCTTCTGAGAACTCCAAGATAGGACCACCAACATCAGCAACAAGCTTTCACGTCTCCACAACAAGAGGCCAACAAGGTTTTAGAACCCCAATAATGATGCGACCAACAAGACAAACCAGTGACTGGGTTGCAACTCGTTTTCAGACTGGAGATGATGAAGTTGACCTCAGCTTTGCCCAGAAAGCATGTCCAGCACATGAAATGTATTCTAAGATAGTTTCCCTTGCCAAATAATGGTGCGCCCTATCTTATACACTCCAAACGCCCTTCTAAATCCTTTCATCCATAACCACGACCCTGTAGTGATGAGAGGCGAATCCTTTTCTGTTTGCTGCAAACACGTTTTCCCTTAACTCACCCATATTTCCCAGAAACGTGCCCTTCCTATGACTCTCATGCTTGAAAGGATGGCGCCTAGTGTTTTTCCATAGAGCCAGGCCCTCAAGAAAGAATAAGGAGCTCTTAAACTCGTCCACTTTAAGGCTACAAAATCTCACGAGTAGAAATCACGAAAATTAGATTATAGCTTGTTTCCTCTTGTCAACTCTTCGACTGTGCCAAGCTAGGAGTGATGTTGCACACTCGAAACAATGGCTAGGGTTTTCCAAACTGAACCAGGAGGCTCGAGCTTTCATGTGAAGAAAATGATCATTTCCAAAGTGTCGACAATGAGCTCTCCTTTTTCATTATATTTCCCATTCAAAATGATAAAGTGATTTTATAATGTTCATATTTTATTAAATATCTCACTTGATCACTTTATAACTTGATTTAATTAATTATTTAATATCCCCCTTTTAAATATAATATAAGACTTAGGAAATATTAAATAATTAAGTCACTTCATCCATTGGGGACATTACAGTCCTCCCTTCTCGAAGATTGCTTGCCCTCAAGCAATACACAACTGTAAACCAGCTCTACTGCCATAGCATCTGGATCCAAAATGAAAAACCAACTGCACCTATCCACCAACCACCTAGATCCCAAGTGATCCTGCCGCATGTGCTAATCCATAATCTTTGTAGGCAACTAGAATCCAAGATACTGTCACTCTGTGTCAACCGATGGAAGCAACCACCCAACGATGAAATTCCTAGATCCTAACTTTGTAAATCAACCCTGTCATGCCAACTCCAAGCATTGTGTTGATACACCTTAGATATCATACTTGGATCTCCTGGATAAGTTGGAAGTCCCCCAATACCAACTGAGTTCTGCTGCACCACTCTGATAACCCCTAGAGTCCAATTGAACTGGGTCTCAAACGCCTGTTGTTGGAGACATCCAACTGGAGAAATCAAAGTGAGAGACCTATCAAACTTGGACTCATCATCTGAAGTTTGAAGCATGCCATACCAGAGTGAATCCGCACGTCCTTTATTCAACCCATCTCTCTGTGTCATCAATGTCATCATCAAATCCTGTACATGTGGGTTGAACAAAAACTGGTGAGCACACCTCATAATGCAACTGAAGTGAAACTCTCCTACCTGTGCTAATGGAATACCAGAGTAGTCATGTATATCCCATCTAGTATTGTCGTCATCAGAAGAAGGCTCACAACTCACAACTGAAGGAGTTGGTTCTTCAGGATAATAAGGGTATCATCATGAATGTCAACATCCTCCTGAGAAGAAGCTAGATCAAAACCCATATCCAATGTGCAAGTCCTAGGAAAACCCACCTTCTGATAAAACTGACCAATGTCAATCTCCAAGGTACCGAAGTGGAGCCTGGTGCTCAAACCTCCCATGTGTACATAGATCAACTCACTAGGCCACCAAATACCACTGGTATAACTCATGCCAGCCACAAGAATGAAATCATAGGTGTCAACATACCCATACATATTGAGGAAATCCATCAAATATTCAATGCCCATCAAATAAACATGCCTCCACACACTCCCAAGAAACTGAATAGCTGGTGTAGAGCACAAAGAGTTAGAAAATGCAATGTGAATCCAACTAGGGCAGTCACTAAACCATGATGAATCTATGAATATGAAGTCACCAGTCAACAAATAAGTCGCTGTCATGCCATGAGAAATAGGTGATAAACCCAAAGGTGTAGCATAGATGTCATCAACACTCATCAAAAACAACTCTTGAGTGTATGGCTCACTAGGGGTGCTCTCCACAAAATCATTATCACCATCCAGAAAATACTCAACAACTAATTTTTCTGAATTAGTCAATTTTTTATCACCATCATCTAAAGAAGGGTGCATATCGTGACTATGTTGAAGATAGGACTTGGCTTGTTGAGCCAACAACTTGGTTTGCTTTGCCCTCTCTAGCCAACCATCATTTAATATTTGGGACTGCTCTAAATCTGCTGCTCCAAAGTGTTTAAATTCAGCCCTAAGATGGGATGCATCGTATAAATTACCATGACCTATGCATGCTGCTTGAGCACCAACCAAAGTCGAAACAATATCACTCCTTTCCCAATAGATAGAAGCTGCAATATAATTAGGAAGTGAGGATATATCCCTGCTGTTCAAAATCAGAAGATTAGGACTGAATTCTTCATTCTTATCCATGCCTTTGAAGTCATCAATGTTAGAGCACACAAACATGCCCTTAACTGTCCCATCCTTTGTCTCATTCCTTCGTGGCTTAAGCACCATGTGTTTACCCATGTGAGTGAGCTCTAATATCATCTTGCTAAAGTCTCGGACAAATCTTCCAAGAGATTTCAACCATTGAATACCTAACCCCACTTCATTCTCCTCAACATTGAAAACATCATCTACAAACTCAGAATTAGAGAAATCTTGTTTCTCATCATGTAAGCTATCATTTGGAAACTCATTGTCACCAATTACTTCAAGAATAGGGATTGCAAGTTCATGTAGATGAGAATGTATAATACCAATGGCTGATCCACCAAGAGTGTACCCAATATCATCTCTGATTTCTTTGCATAGTCTAGGTTCTGTGGTAAGGAAAACATTGTGTTCAAAGGAGAGATCATCACATGCTTTCTCTTCACCATGTTTTAGTGTTGTAATACCTAGATCCCATGAACTTATGAGTTGATGGTTTGGATTAGAACAAGTATGCTCACTACGTTTCCCGTGCATTGTTGTTTCCTTAAACAAATCACCATCTGAATCACTTATGGTTCTCTCTCCATACGAAGACATAACACTAGTGGCTGATCCACAAGTGTATACTCTATCATCCCAATCTCCTCTAACGCTTGAACATTCAAGGGGTTCTCAAACAAGGGCAACTCATGATGTAAATTAGGTACACAAACTGAAATCTCCGAATCATACCTTAACTCTGATTGCTCCACCAGATTGGCCATCATGCAAGGCTCAGTCCACATGCTTTGAATTCTTTTTTTCCCTGCCATGTCACACCAAACTAACTTGGTCCCTTCGAAACTTGGGCATACAAACAAGTCCTCATACTTGTCTCCCAAGTGAAGGCCAACAATAGAAGAGGTCTTCCTAATTCCATTTTCATGTGTAAGGGTTGCCAACATATGATCCTGCAAGAATGAATGACTGCTGACCCAAATAAAATCAGAATTCTTGCCATACCTTTTTGTAGTGCTTTTACTATTCTCAAACCTCTCCCTTATCGCTGTTGCATGTTCTCCATCCAAGGCAGATCCACAATCACAAACCTTAGGGCTGATCCCTTTTGCTGTTATGTCAGGACTGCTGTTGCAACTCAGAAAATCAGGCCTTACCTTATGCTCTTGAGTGATGTATTGGTAATCCCTAATCTTCCCTCCCTCCATGATTGGGTGACCATCAACTAGGGCAGATCCAAGGCATGACTTCTGTGAGAAATCATGGGTGTTATGCGTCACAAATTCAATCCCATAGCTGCAAGCTGAATCCTCATGTGTGTCCATCCCTTTGATCTCCATGACCACGTTATAGGATGTCTCAAGCTCCTCCTCCATGACTCCCCTCTTTTCCCTCTTCATGTTGCATTTTCCTTCCTTGAGTGTGGCATCCATAGAAGTCTGAATTTCTGATGTGTGTGTGAGCTCATCCACTATATCTTCCTACCTTCTCAAAGCACTCGCATATATCTCGCACATTCTGAATAGATGATCTCTATCCGCAAGTAGATGCAAGTAGTTATCCTTCATCATTGCCACGGTCTTTTCAAGCCTTTCAAACTGGGTGAGGTAGAGATCTTCTTCGAAGTGTTTACCCTTCCCTAGGCTTATCCAACACAAATCTTCCATTGCCTTATGTACATGCTCAAAATGATTTAGTACAGTCATAGATTCACCTCCATTCGTATTCAATCGCTCCTCCAAAGGATGAGGCTTATAGGACCCAATGTCTTCATGCAACATACCCTGTGTTATACCCAAAACCAAAATTTTTGCTTCATTAAGGCATTTTGCTTAATTGAGTCTTAATCTTGTTAAAGTGATGTTAGAAGGTCATTTTTGGGGTTTTTAAATATGGAGTTGGTGTTAGTGTCATGTCAGTCTGTTACTAAAGGAATTTAAGAAAAGTGAAAATTTGAAGGAAAATTGTCAAAATTTTCTATCTTTGGAGAAGGAAGCACATTTTCAAATGGGCGCCCTATCTTTTAGGGGCTCAGATCTTGTTTTTAGGGTTTGTCACTTCCAGCAGACATTTGTCCGGCATCACGTCAGCTTCGCAATGGGTTATCAAGCTTGTCAAACATACCTGTTTTGCTCGAGTTACGGAAGATACATCGCAAAACGAAAGGAAAACGAGAATTGGCTAACACTGGTAAAAAGCGCAGCTTTTGAAAAAGGCGCCCATCTTTTTGAGGTGCCAAATGTAGGTTTTTGGCAAACGCCACCCAAGATGTTTATCTCACATTTGTTCGAGCTTCGCGATGCATCCGTCAGTGGGTGAATCTGAGTTGCTGAAGTGCCTAAACCGGAGGTCAAACATGGGGTCAAATCTTAGTCAAAATATCAAAAGAAAAAGCAAAAGAGCACTTTTTCAGAAAGGCGCCTGAGCTTTTCAAGCCTTTAATGCTTTCTTTTTGATGATATCAGATATTCAATTTGTCCGTGTTACGTTCAGCTTTCCGTTGCCTGTCTCCGTCAGATCAAAGGATGACTCAGCAGCTTGCAGTCGGAGTTTTAATGTTATTTTGGTCAGTTCCAGAAATGTGTAACAACCCGCCTTCGGTAAAATTAAAATTTTCATAATTTATATCCTACAAAGTATGTAAATGTGTTAATCATGTCATTGCAATAGAATTTTTCTTTTTCTTTATTGACAAAACATGAACAAATTGCCATATTAATATACAACAAAGACTCCCTTTCAATATAATAACTTCACATGTACATGAAACAAGAATACGTACCTTAACTAACATAGCTCCAATGAACTTTAGAACAAATAGTTGTAAGAAGGTCCAGGAATCCGTCCTTTCAAATCTTGGTACATCGGCCGCTTGCTGAGGAGGAGAAACATCACTCGGGCGCTTTTCCGCCAACCACGGACTTATAATGCGGTCCCCCGCACGATCATTTTGCAATGAACGGCCCTCCCTTCGAAGAAGAGATTGGTTGGGTAACCTTTAACGACTACCAACTGGACATAGTGCTGTGATCCTACAAAACTAGCTTTCGTGCAATCGGCAATACTCAAACTAGGATGTAATTCGGGATCACGGTGAACTGACAGTGTAGTACAACAACTAAATGGTTCCTTACACTACTTTGGCCAAAGTGTTTACGTTCAATGAAGAACATAGGTCATTTGTCACATACACTAGCCAGGTTCAACTTGACTTGAGGCTATCTTACCCTACGCGTAGGTTGGTCTATCGGGGTAGTCCGTACCCTAGACTTCCTACAACAAACTAACTACTAGAATGGAGAACAATTTAACAAGTACTCACAACTAACTCCGTTATACGGGACTTTCTCATCCTAGGAGCTTTTAATAACTTGACTAAGTTAATCTTCAACTAGTTGTGATCGGTAACTTATTAAATACCCTCATTTCATTCCCTAGCATTTAAAGAGCTATATACAAACATACACTCCTTATATGGAGTCAATACAAATATTGCAATCTACTCTTTAGTGGATCAGTACGTCCGTCTACTAATTAATATAATTTACTCTTCAATGGAACAATATATTCGTTTACTAATTAATGCAAGAGTTAATAGTATAGAACATGCATTAGCCTTTCTTTTAAGTAATTTACTTACATGATACAACATAGAATCATTTCTTTGTTTATCTTAACTGAAGTATTGAACTCAATGCAATTCCCTAATGTGTACATTCAGCATTTTATTCTTTTAGTTATTTAACAAGAAATATGCTCAACAACATGAAGAATGAAACATGCCTGGTATTTGCCTTTTCCTTTAAGGGATGACCTTGAATGGGTTTACAGCTCCTCAAATCTTGAACAAAAGACTTTCAGCACTCTCAGACCATTCTCAAATTCTTCCTCAGAAATTAATCACTTTCAATAGCTGAAAGTAATCTCAACTTCTTACTGTGAACTTACAAGTGATGAAGAAAGTAACAGGGGATGTCTCTCAGCAATTGGTAATATACTGTTCTCAGAAAATGTGTAAGGTTTCTCTCAGCATTAATAAAGTTTACTCACAGCTCAAACAGAGATAGATCATGGAAGCTAAATAAAAAGATAAACTCGGATTCTTCAAGTCCTGCAACATTGAATGGCTGGGCGTCCATTTATAGGCCCGAAGTGCAACGGATTTCCTCTTATTGAGGCATGCGGATTGACAACAAGTGCCCAGAGTTTCTCAAAAAGACACTTGGCGAGTTCATAAACCCTAAGTCATCTCTTCAAATAGTGATTCGACTTCTTATTTTGCCAGCAAATTAAGAATTCTTCAACTCTCACATGGCGGATTGACAGCTCAAGGTGTCTTCAGATTTTTAGGTTAATTCCAAGCAAATAGTTTGAAAAATTCGTTCCAGATGAGAGTTCAAGATTTATGATGTTTCCTCGTCACTATTTTCGTGGCCAAAGATCAATATACGCGTTATTTTGCAGACCAAGTTGCGGCCCAGGCGCAAACCAGACCCGCGCGACTTTCTCACGCGTTTTATTCGCCATTTCATTTTTACGGGTGAGTTAAAAAAAACGTATTTCCTCTTTTCATAGTTTTTAAAAGAATTATTTGATCTTGGCGAATTAACAAGGATATTTGATTTTGATTTTCAAAAGAAATACCCATTTTAAAGAAAAAATGTCATATTCCTAAATTCGCGATTTAGTCTCATTTCTATATTGAATAAAATGTTGATAAAAATTCCATTTGTTTTAAATTTGAAGTCATAACATTTGATCTTCGACTTTTGAATGAAACATCCATTTTTGAGAAAAAAAAACATCTCATGTCACAAAATCGTGATATGGTTTCATTTCTCTAAATGCATATTTATTAAAATGCTTAATTAAACTTTATTTGATTTTCCATTAAATTTTAATAAATATATATATATATATATATTTCTTATTATATTAAAATATTTATATAATATAGTTTTAATTTACATTATATTTTTATGTATAATTATTTAAATTAATAATTTAAATAATCCCGTATACATATTTATATTTTGTAAATACTATATTATATATGTACTTTATTATAATATTAAATATATAAATATGTTTACCTTTACACCTATACATGTATATACATTTAAGTACGTATTCTGCGAGCCAGTCTGCATACTTTCACTATACGTATTCATGTATATGTAAATATATGTGTATATGTAATTTCTGAGGTAATATTATTATAATATACTCATACAACTGGTTAGTTGTGAGGACGTATACTTATATATCTTCTTTACGTATAAGTATTCATAAATACACTTTTACCGACACACACGTATGGCATATCCATCTGCTCTAATACGTTGTATCGATATGAATGCACTTATGGATACCAGTACATATCATATTCATATGTATATATACATATACACGTACCCATTTCTAACAAGAAACAGTACTCCATATAAGGTTATACTGACAAGCATCACTTATTTACACATTTAGAAGAAGTTACGACTCCTAATGATACTTAAACAAGCCTACAAATGACTTACCCTTAATCACAACAATGACTTAGCTTACTCAGTCTATAGTTTGTGTGTGTATGTCCATTTGGTACTCATTACTGTTTACCCGACCAAGATCCTCCCCGAGTGATATCTCTCCTCTGCCTGGAGGTATGAACCTGTTTCCTGCATATCATGACACGACAACGGGAGTCATATGCTCAAAACAAAGCAGAATACATGAACATTTCAAAAGTCAGATTATTCACAAAACAATAACCTTCTATTCTCTTTTATGCAGTATTTCACCAAGAATAACATCAAATGAAACAACATTCATATTGAAAACAAGGTACATGCATCATTAATTCACCTCCAATATTTATATTTACTCTATCTAGTAATGGTAAATTGTAACGTCACAATTTGGGATGTAACAAAATGGCTGTCTGGGAGAAAAAGAGCAACTTTTGAAAAAGGCGCCCTTGATTTTCACCCCTCAGATGATGTTTTCTGGAGAAATGTGCCTTTGCAGCTGTCATGCAGAATGAAGTCAGCTCCGCAGTGAACCTGTGATCCTGTCCTGAAACTTGGTCAATCAGAAGTTATGAAGGATTTATTTTTCCCTTCGTTCGAGATGCAGATGTCAAGATTTGACTGTCTGAGAAAAAGAGTAGCTTTTCAAAAGGGCGCTTGGATTTTTGAGCCTTCAAATGTTAGTTTTATGATGTTCAGTCTCAAGGTACCTTTTGATCAGTTTTTGTCCTGCTTTGCGATGCACCTGTCAGCCAGCCAATCGGTGGAGTCAGTCAGCCAGTGTCAAAGGATGAACACAGGTCTCGAAAGAGGTTTAAGCCTAAATTTTCATGAAAATTGGCTAAGTCTGGAATTCGCCTTAAGAGGTCAAAGTTGAGTTTTCGAAAGAAGTTGACTGGTGCGCCTTAACTTGAGTTCTGACTTCAGTTAGATTAAACGATTTCTGGGTTGTCATCTTCAGTTCATATATTAGCATGTTGAGTGATCTTTCAGTTCGCATGTCGAGTTAACTAGTTTGCATGTCCAGTTAACAACTTTGCATGTCAAGTTAACTTGTTTGCATGTTCACTTAACTGAAGATTATGCTTGAAAGTTGTTGTACCCAAAATTAATTTTTTGGCATTCTGTATAAATTGAGCTAAATCTTGTTAAAATGCCATGCTAAATCAGTTTTAGGTCAAACCAATCATAGAATCTTGGTGGGTTTCTGTCAAAGAACACACGTGCAAAATTCTGAAAATTTGAAAATTAGGGTTTTTCGCCCCTATTTTCAGGGAAACCCCCGAAAATAGGACCTTCCCAGAAATGATCAAAATTTGATAGGGATTAAAAGACTTCACGATCACATTGGTCAAGTCAATCATCAAAAGACATGTTTTACTCTGGTGGGTCTATTTCTATTTTTCAGGAACGAAGTTAGAACCTCTGCAGCCATTAATGGCAGATTGGCCAAGTACAGGTGCTGAAAGTTAAACTCCAAAAGCTTCAACGACGCAACCATGGCGGAAAAGGTCAAAAATGATGCTGTTTGATGAAGGAGATTCCTGAAAGTGAAAAAGGTCAAAATTTGACTAACTCTGGAAACGTTACGAAGGAGAGAACTCAAAATGCTGAAAAGAGCCTTTTTCAAGCAGGGGCGCCCATGATCTTTGAGGGTCAAATGCTGTCAGTAAGATCATCCAAAGCAGTCATTCTCGACGTTTGATTACTGACTCAACAGTGAAACAAACATCCATCCAGATCATCCGATGAATAGATCACTAGCAACTGCTGACGAAGCAAAAAGAGGCAGTTGAGGAAATATCAGGAAACCACAGTTAACGGTGAAGTTATAAGGAAAAAGAGCCTTTTCAAAAGAAAGGCGCCCTTTCTTTTGGACTTCCAGATGCTGACAAATGACAAAAGGCTTCCCAGGATAACCTTCTCAGCCCAAGTAGATCTCGGAAACGTAACTGCAAGCACCAACACCTGACAGGGCAGTCAACGGATAATCTGGATCAAAGTAGGCAACTTTTTAGATGGAAATAATCAAGCCAAAAGACAAAAGCGCCCTTTTCAAGGAGGGGCGCCCTTGAATAAAGGGACCCTAAAATAAGATCCAGGTTTTCTGAAGTCAGTCATTCTTGGCAGAACAGAGTTGGGTACCTGATGAGACATCAAGCGAAATCATCTGACTCTTCGATCAACGAGAAATCCAGATCAAAGCACGAGAGGTCATTTCAAAAGGCTGAAGAACGAAGTTTGAAAATTCACTAAGGCATTAGCAAAAGAGCCTTTTCTTGGAAAAGGCGCCCATTCTTTTGAAGCCCTAAACTCAGCTTTTCATCGTCATGTCTCCCAGGCACTTCTTTCCAGTTTGGATCCAGCTCCGCAGTGAATGTGTCCGCAACATCTCAGTATCAACAGACAACGCTAGAGTCAGGATCAAACAGAGGGCTTTCAGGAGAATAAATATTTAAAAACTTACAAGAAAGCAAAAGGGACGCCTAAAGAAGTCAAGGGTCAATTTGTTGACTAAGTCAAGAGCTTTTTGAGTTAAAGTTGGCTAAAACGCTCCACGATTGGTGGAAATCACCTTTTCAACTTTAGATCAAGCCAAAATCACCTTTTGAGCTTGAGTTAGGTCCCCAAATTTGTGGATCTGAAGCTTAAACATATATATTCAAGGTGAAGGCGTCCCATTTCATTATTTCATTGCAGGTTAAGAGATCAAGATCAGCCACAAGCTCTCAAGGACGCCATTGATAGATCCGAACAAGGTTTTCATCCGTTCTTCAATTTTTCTTGCAGATCTGAAGCAGAAGAGGATTGCTATTTTGAGGATTGGATCCAGAGATAGATTTTTTCAGGAAATCAGATAAAACTTCCAATCCACCTTCTGTCTATTTCCTCTCTTCTCGTCTTAGGTTTTCTTGCATTTGACAGAAAAAGCAACAGGCTATATCAGATCAGATCAACTGGGTTGATTCAGCATTATTTTTCAGAGAAACCCATCTCGACAAATTTTCCAAAATCAGCAAACTTGCTGCCCCTATTTTTGGGGGTTTTTCCGAAAAAGTTTCAGAATCCAAATTATGAGGAACTGGGTTTGTTCAGCATTGAAGCACGAACAAAACCCATGTGCCAGATTTTTCCGGAAAAATACTTCTCGGCGAGGCGCTATTTTCAAGGGTTTCCGAAAATCATCTGAACAAGGTCAAGATTACAGTCAATCTTTAAGTTTTTCAAGATGCAGTACTCCCAGGTACAATACGAGACCAAGATGGTCTTACTCCATGATTACTTGAAAACAGTTGACACAAATTTACACCAAGTAAATCCAGTAGTTGATTTGGAGCAGCTAGAAGGCATGAATCAAATCACATTGCAAAATATTGAAGAATCCGGGTTGCTGCAGGCCGCATCAATTCCCATCACACTACAGAGCGTAGAGCTTGTAATCGCTTGTATCAAGCATTACAATCCTACCACCAGAGAAATCAGAGCAGCAGATGGAAGAATTGTTTGCAGTCTAAAGCCTTAGGATATCGAACGGTGTTTTGATATTCCATCATGTCCTAATAGCAAAGTCATATCAGTGACGGAATGTGAGAGGGCATTTGAGACAGCTAAGGACAAATGTCAAAAGGTTATGGCTGAAAAATGGCTAAAAGTGACAAAGGCAAGCTTGCCTAAGCCGTTGGGACGAGGAGAATGTAAAGATGAGTACGCAGTGTTAATCACTCTACTCAATAGAATCACTGGAGAAGAAGATGGTCGTCAATTCCAGCCATGGATGTACTATATCATTGCTAAAATCATTGGCAAGAGGGAATATTATGACTGGGCCACTTTGATTAGTGACACACTCCACCGACAAATCACTGGGTATTTGGAAGCTCATAGGTTCCACATGTGCTCTTACCTAGTATACTTGATAGCCTTCCAAGGTGAATTCAGGTTATTGAACAATGTGGGAACCTTAGGTGTGTAGAAGGTTCACGAACATTTCGCACGTCTTGAGTTTACTCAAGCGGAGCGACACTTCAAGAGAACGAGTGATAACTTCATTATGCACACAGTACGTGAGCTTAACCATGAGATGCACCTGCGTATTTCACAGACAGCCAGAGAGGCAATGGCGGATTGGGCGGATTGGTTCATTCAATTCCCTACGTTCTCCTACATACACGTGTATGGCTACATTGGCCACCCCGCCATGCTACCAAGATACCCTTCAGATAGGGTAGTCTTCATGGAATTCCTGAGACAGTTGTCCGAGGTTCATGTCTACTTGCGCTTGAAGAGGAAGACAGCTGTTAACTTTCCCGTTGAAATGGGACTATATAGATGTGGATTCGCGGCAGATGCTAAGATGATGAGTCAGGAAACAACGAGGTTTAACCTCAAGTATCTCATTGATAGAAGATCCTATGATCCCAGAGGACTCTATGCAGCACACCTTGAGCAACACTCGTCACATAAGTCTTCTATGGAAGATTATTGGGTAAATTGAAAAGACGAGTATGAAGTGCGAAGAAGGAACTACAGCAGGTTCAGACTCTCACAAATTGCTGATTTTATGTCAGCAGACATCGAGGGCCTGTCCGATGATGAAGGGGAAGTCACTCTCCCCTCATTCTTCGCAGATTCAGTTGACTCCCAACCGCTCCCGAGAGTGGATTGGTATGCCAAAGAAGACACATCTATAGAAGAAAGAACGAGTAGAGTGGTTAGAAATAGCCAACTCTATCTCGACAGCAAGAAATCAAGGAAGGTGATACCTCACATAGCAGAGCCGCCACAGGTTCAGTCTACACCACCTTCCACTTCAAAAAGGAAGCCTAGGCAGAAGCAATGGTGCAATCCTCCCCGAGGGATGAGGATGTCAAAGCCTAGAACACAGAGGACACCAGTGGAGAAAGCCACACATAGTCTTGAAATAATCATGGGTATTGCTGCCCCAGAACAAAGAATAGAGACTGCTACCCCTGATTCAGCAGAAGTTATCACGGAGGAACCAGCAGCAGTAGTTGTTGAAGAACCAGTGGCTGAGCCAATGGCAGAAGCAACAATAGTAGAAGCAGCAGCAGAAACGGTGCCTGTTATGGAAACAGAGCCGCCAATATCACCAGTATCACAGCAGACACAAGTCCTCATCGACTTGGATTCGCCACCGAGAGACATTGCTCCAGCACAGTCTCACACATCTAGCAT